>SDVV010002262.1:0-23413 GCA_016164225.1 Gammarus roeselii | reverse complement strand
ATATATGAAGTGTGGAAGTCATATGATTCCAAGACTGTGAGGATCTTTCAACCCGACAACACTGCAGACTTTTGTGTTGGCTGTTTCAAGGCAAATAAGAGAGTTTGTGTGGCATTGCGAATTGTTTACCAGCAAATGTGCGGCAACAAGTTGACCCATGAACACCTGCTGAGAAGAGGGGAGGGGCTTGGGATAGCTGGAAACGTGACCTGGGGGCTCAGAACTTGGCTCAAGGTCTGCAATCAACCGGTCTGCGTCAGCCAAGGAAAAAAGTCAGTGGGCTAATGCAACATCAGGAGAACCTAAGGGCAGTGTCCATGGGCTCATTCTCTTTATCATCTATATAAATAGCCTTTAAACCGACATCGTCCGTGTGTTATAAAAATTTGCTGATGACATTAAGCTCTGCCACGCAACGGACTGTGAGCTAGATCTCAATATGTAAACAACTGGACTGGTCTGATGAAAGGTAAGTAAACGTTAATATTGAAAATATACTGTTATAAACATTGGATAGCAAAATCTAAATTCTGCTTGGCAGACCATATGACTAAAGTCGACAGACAACGTGACCTTGGAATAATAATCACAAAAGATCTGAAGTGGGAAAATCAAGTGGAAGCTAGTTACAGGAAAGGCCATTGAGTCCTTGGCTTTATAGGCCGAACTTCCTCTACGAGTCCATGGGCATCTTGCTTCCATTATAAACTAGACTCGTCAAGCCTCAAATGGAACTTGCAGTACAATTTTGGTCCCCTCACCCATGAGAGGATATCAATAAAATAGGTCGTGTTCAGCACCGAGCAACAGAAATGATTCCGGAACTGAGAAATAAGACATATCTGCAAAGATTCGACCAACTTGAACTGATATCACTTGAAAGCTGCAGCATGATGTGTTGAACAGTTATAACGTAAACACATTTATAAACTATCTCGATAAACACTGGAAGAGAAATTCACCTCTTTAGTATGAAATGTGAGTAGTATTATTGCCGTCAATATGACAACAACATCTGCTGGAGCCTTGAGCATCCGTCAGCCCATGAACGACGAACAACTGAAATAGGCTGGACTATCTGTACTGCAAATTCAATTTTCCAATTCTCCTAGAATGGACTCTTCAACCCGTCCTAGGCCTTCTTCTACAGTTAACTTGAAAATACCAACTGAGCATCATTATTCAATATACAAGTATAGAAACTTTAGCATCGATTACTTTGTAACTTGAAAATCTCTCCGCCATCTGCAACTGGCCCGACTCTAGGACAATAGAACGCAAAAGCGTTTGAACGAATGGTTACTTTTCAACCGAACGGTTCGCGCTCATCTAGGTCAGTAATTGGCGCATCTTCACATGCCTAACGTTTTCATATAATCGTAAACATAAAGACCACGAAGGACAATGAAAATCTGCATTTTTGCCACGTAACTTACAAAAGTCGAACAGATGTGTTTGCGCGATAAAAGATGCAACGAAAGTTGGCCGTGAACATCTTCATAACCCGTAGCACTTTTGCCCCGTCCCTCATGTGATGGTGAAATCTTGCCGCCATCGTCCGTTTTCTTTCTCCGAAAAAATGAGCTAGACTCAGTTACTGGCTGATAAGATTGAAATGCCTTATCGGTCCCTTCGAAATATCTTTTATGAGATGAACGAAAAGACTAGGTATTGCACTATAGGGAAACATTGAAGCGAAACGGTTGCAAAGGACGGGTCTTTACAGCTGCCTTGATTTTGGAGGAAAAATTCAACTCTCAATGAAGGAAGCTGAAGCAGTACTGCTCACCGCTTACTAACATATAAGTTATTCTGCCGAGTCTTCTGTTCTGTAGTATTTGAGGATTTGAATGCCTCGACACTCTTTTACCAGTACTGTCTCTCTGCCTCATTTATTCAAGAATGGTGAGAAATATACTAAATGCAATCAAGTACCTTCCAGAGCGAGCTGGGGAACGCCACGGATTTCCATCCCATGTAGCAAAGATGTTATACAAATTTTCACACACATTGTTTGAAATAACGTGTATGCTCACATGAAGTTCATCTAATCTTCACGTTGCATTGTCCAATAGTTGACTGCGTTACGAGTGTGCCTGATGAACATCATCTAATCTGCACGTTGCATTGTCCAAAAGTTGAATGCGTTACGAGTGCGCCTGATGAACATCATCTAATCTGCACGTTGCATTGTACAAAAGTTGAATGCGTTACGAGTGCGCCTGTGAGCTGCGAGCTACTGAAAGATTCATAATGGCAGTCACCATTTACTTTAGGCTGTTTTCGATTACCCCGCCTCATAATGTGTAAGCCCATAAATACACAGTGAAGCTATTTTCTGATCTGTCCAATTTCTTTCCCTGTTCAAAGGAAAAGCTCTCCAACGAATGCCTCTCAGATATTTTGAACGAGATACGGTCAATGATTGTAACGGAGCCGTAATTTATTGTAACCGACGATAACGGATATCTTCACCTGCTCCTCGGCAACGTCAATGCCCGGCACAACCCGGCAGATGGCCCTTCTAACGCTGTAAGGGACTTCGATATCCTAGGGCACTTAGGTTATGGCTCACAATCGGAGGTTATTTCATTTTGTAGAGAATATACCATCAATAACGTTGGGAGACTTATGTATGTGGACAGTGAATTATTCATTGAAAAAACTTCGGTCCTCGCCAAGATTCCATCCTGCGTCTTCGGAATACGAATCCAGCACTTTACCTACTAAGCCATCCAGCACAACAAAATTTGTGATTCAAGCTGTCATGGATATTGTACTGTTAAGGGTCGCCTACCAATTCCTCTGTTTTATCACTATTATAGCCCAATAACCGTGCTCAAAGATGTTAGAATACTCTAACATCTTTGAGCAGAGGAATTGGTAGGTGACCCTTAACAGTACAATATTCATGACAGCTTGAATCACATCTTTTGTTGTGCTGGATGGCTTAGTAGGTAAAGTGCTGGATTCGTATCCCGAAGACGCAGGTTCAAATCTTGACAAGGATTGAAGTTTTTCCAATGATGAATCCACTGTCCATGTATATATTTTCGTTTTGTTGGTGAAGACTTTCGATATGGTCCGATCTTTTTTTTAATGTGCAATTTCATCGATCCTTTTAATCAAAGAGCGTTTGGTAATTGGAAAGTATGCGACATGTGAATATTGCGATCGTATAAATTTGTGAGGCTAAGCAGCTTTGAGTGATCCTACGTTGGCCGGTTCGTAATTGAGAGTGTAAGTAAGTTCTTCAACCGCCGATTTTTTTTCATGCAAGATTTACACTGAAACAAAAACAGTGCCATCCATATTCTCTGAAAACTGTAGAATGTCAACCTCCGTTAAGGAATGCATCTTTTGTAGGGTAATTTTGATGAACAAACTGTAAATCGAATTATATGTGTAAAAAAATAACTTGAATATGACCGAACGATTAAAAGCATCTGAAATCACTCCACAGTGTTGTAGGACAGTTGACTGCAGAAACACAGATCTTCCTGTTCTTCATTTGGCCGTTGCTTCAAGGTTGTTAATAAAAAAAAATCTTATTTTAACTTTCTTTCCATCCTCCGTTCTCATATTTAACCACGGTTTCAACAACTTAATAACAAGCACCTCCAATGCCGTTTAGTACTCTTGTCTAACTTACCTCCGCATATTGTGGCAAGCTACTGCTGTTGTCACAGGTCCACAACGGGTCAGCTACTGCTGTGGTCACAGGTCCACAACAGGTCAGCTACTGCTGTGGTCACAGGTCCACAACAGGTCAGCTACTGCTGTGGTCACAGGTCCACAACAGGTCAGCTACTGCTGTGGTCACAGGTCCACAACAGGTCAGCTACTGCTGTGGTCACAGGTCCACAACAGGCGTAGTGTACATACAGCTGCTAATATCGATGGTTTAATTTATTGCTGATTTTTTTATATAAAAGTAAACATCTTTCAAAATAGGTCCTTGACATTTTAGTTCACGGTTTTGTAGATTGTTTTATTATTAGATCAAAATATACACATAGTTATTGCTTGTATTGCAAATTAGGCTTCTACACTGATCTCACTATTTCACTTCGACAATAACTGGCGACAATGATTTGCATCCTGATAAAACTCGGATAAAGTGTCGGAGATGACAGTTATGAATGCTATAAAATAATGATGACAGTTCTAATCCGACCAATCAGCCAACCAATTCTCCAAATTGCATGTAGTGAGTTAAAGAATCTTGAATAGAGACCGGTATATCTCCGTCAAATGGATTGAATTGATAGCATCTCACAATAACAACAGTCATGTAAATTTCAATTTTATTTTGTTTGTTCATTTATCTGTGTTTTACTGTCATAGCCTACCTCCGTAGTATTTCTGTTTCTCTGTCCCTTCTCCAGTGATGTTATCCCCCGAAAGTTTATTAAAACAACCGACTCGCAGTAGCCTCGCAAAGAAAGAATGTTTATTCTCATTTGCCGGCACAAAAAAACTGTTTTCGCGGGTAGTTTTCAGGGTGCAAATTTTCTGTGGGGAATAACATTTAGTTCATATTCTCTAGTCTATGACACAACTTTGACACGTGTTCAAATCTTTGTCCGATGATATTTACATCAAATTTTTTTGTTGACAACTTATCATTAATAATCAATGATTGAATGATATAATGTATTGGTTTATTATGAGAACGGTAATTTAACATAGTCAATTATTCGACAACAAATAGGTATTCAGAATTTAATTAAAATACATTTGTATATATTTATTTGGCAGACTTCGTCGAAAACATAAAAATTCGACGTTTTTAAACCGATTTGAAACAGAACACAGTCCATGTGCTCCAGCAATGAAAGTGTATGCAGACACTATACGAACACGCTCATTGAAATATATGTATAGGAAAATAAGATTAGCATTCATAAAAATAGTGAAAGTGAGTGGAACTTTACTAATAAGACGCGAGAAAAGGTAAGAAATGAATGAAAACACGACCCGAACATGTGTAGCAGGAATGTGACGTTTTGACGAGATCCAAGCAGAGTTTGTGGTGGCTCTGCCCGAAAGATTGGAAAGTATCGTCCACACTGACGTGAATGAACAGAATCGGAATGTATAAATATTCAGAATATATATGTATGCAAACAGAATATATATGTATGTAGACTTGCATAATGTGTGACAGTTGGTCGTTTCTTCCTAAGTTGAAGTGGGCTTGGTGATAGGCGGTCTCAAAGGGGGGGGGGGGGAGTGCCTTTTCTCTTTGTTCACAAAGCCGCGATGGTTTGTTGAGGTTCGAACTAAAAAATGCAGTCACCAGAGACCGGCACTTCTGACGGGGAGCGCTGTACTCTGCCTACGCAGTCATAGCACGCACGCACGCACGCTCAATTATTCACTATATTCTTATGCATATTGCAACTGATTAATTTTTCTACAGGTCTAAGGTATATCGGTATCAGATTTTTTTAGGTATATAAAAACTGATGGTAAGCAGGAATGCATGAAAATTTCCAATAATTTGACCGTTTCGTGAGCGGTCATGAAACGATTGTCACGCTAATGCGGTTTCTAAGCGAAAGTTAGTTCGCTCAAAACCTCAGATCGTACTCTAGAGGGTATTTGAGATTTTGTTTCATATTATCGGGCTGTGGGACTAAGCGGGAGAGTTTGTTTCCATTCTCCATATGCTTATGATTTAGGTGGAGAGAAATAAATGTCAAAAAGACTCCGATTAGGTCCGGCCGTCTGAGAATTTGAAATCAAATCTGAAATGATTGCCCAAACTTACAATGGAATGCAATTTGGGCCCCACAAACTAATACGTCTCTGGAAGAGGAATTAGTCGCAACAATGTTAAATTCTATTAAATAAATTCGAAGAGAGGAAGGAGTTCTGGAGGATGAAACAACTGGTCTAAAGCTTCTAAAAAGATAATAAGGAATGTGTGCATGGATACTTTCAACTCCTTTCTTAGGTTGATTTGGGGCGAGAAATTTGTAGAAAGGTAAAGCGATTCTATGTCTTTTCAACATTGACAATACATTGCAGTTCCAGATGTGCCATTCACTGCGCGTATCATAGCAACCTTTTCCTCGTTTCCGCTCCTTAAACTTTGTCTGCTTATCCGTTTTTGATACTCTTCCATACAAAATAACAATTATGGTGTAACAAAGGAGTTTTTATCAAAAAAGTGGTACTGTGTATTCCTAAAAGAAAATTTCAACATCCAGTTGATGCTGCTTATCTTAAAAACATTCCCTAGACGAATATTTTTATTCTATCAATCTGTGTTATTTTCTATGAAAAGTATTAGGATCAAGGTATTTTCTGGAAATGATTCTTTTTGTTTTAATCATATTTCTTATGATACAATCAATATTCAGATTTTTTCCCCTCCATTTTCCTCTCCTCTTGTCATCCCAAATATCGTTCATACTGTCAATGTGTCCAAATCGACAACAATTCTCTTTCCAGTGGCAAATCGACGGCTTTCCACGTAGCGTTTTAGTTATTCCAGCGCTTTAATATCAAACTTGCTACTCACAACAGCGCCTGATGAACAAATTGTTGATCCAGCTCTGATAACAAATCCGAAGCAGGGATTTGTTATCTGAGCTGAAAACACCTAGTGCTACTTACCATTCCTCTACCCGAGAGTCAATCAGCCGAGCCACATTACCGATGGAACTCAAGTGAAACTTAGGAGAGGGAAGGCACTGGATTTATAGCCATGCGGGTCTGGATATTTATTAGAAGATGCGGCTGTAGGTTAATTTCTGAGAAACTCTCCTAATGGTCATCGTACCGCGACTTTTTTTATCTAACACACTTCACATTTCAACTGTTTAAATGTTAGAAATGAATACCGTTATATGTTGATCTAAAATTAGAGAAATGATGTTAACTATTGATAATTTGTTATAGTTTCGGACACTGTTTATCAATTGTATTACAGAAGATCAAGTAAAATATTGTAACTTAATAATACGAATAATTTAATTTTTGTGTTACTAATATTATGGCATTTTCTGAAAGCCAACAATTGGTATCCATCGAAGATTCCGAAGTTGGATTCAGTTTCGTACTGAATTAAACCATCTCGGTTTTATAATAATTGAGTCTCATCACTTTAACATCTGGGGGATGACTTTATGACTTTTTTCATTAATGATTTCCTGTAGCACGAATTGATGAACTAATGTCTATTAGTGACTAAAATACTCATTTAATATTTAGGTTTTTTGATTTTTCTAATTTGGTTGTTGGGTAGAAGGCACCATGTCGTTGAAGAAGAGCGCTTCAAACACGGAGAAGAACCTGCAAGCCTGTACCTCTAACTTAGTCCAGTTTCCAGAGGCATCAATAAAAGCAACTTGACAATTTATGAAGCATCCTTGTGTGAACGGAGTCGCACCCAAAAAAACAGGTCACTGGCTGCTTTAAATTTTTTGAATCCACTGCCAAAGAACGGAGAGAGAGGATCGCTCTAAGAGCTGTCGAGCTTAAAGACCTATGGAGCCAGAAATGAACTGTTCGCATGTATTTGATCAAACCATTTATGCAAAACAAATAAAACTTCTGAAAGGCTATGAGCGCTGCAGGAATAACAAAACTTTGATGCTTGAATGAACTATTTGACGTGACTTAGGGGAAGGGCGAATGGTTGCGCAAAGAGGATAAGAATCTCTATAGTTTGCAAATGTACTTGTGCCATGAACATTCACCCTTCAAAGCGAATGAAGGCTATGGAAGAGACTGTGCCCAGGCCATCCACAGCACTTACTAGCTCAGCGTCTCCTGATAATTCTTAAATTAGCACGCACTCATCCGACGACAACAATGACATCCCTTGGCATGATGAGAATGCACCATCCACGAGCAAAAGGAAGCATAACCCATCTGGCATTGCAAGACGGCTTGTTGTCGTCCCACGGAGCAGCGAAGGTGTGCCGTCAGATTTCTGTTGAGGACATTAAAATCCCTACCCAAAGTCAGTTATCAATTCACAAGGCTATCAACGAAAGAGCTGCTCAGGAAAAGACGAACTTGGTGAATCAGGAGTGGAGCATATACTTTGAGGGCAAACGTATTGAGGGCTTTGAATATCAGGCAGTGGTTCTCAAGAATGAAGATAAATAAATTAAATTGCCTGCGCTCAAACTTAAAGATGTGAAGGCTATGCAGTCGCAGAAGGACTTCGGGATGTATTGGAGGAGTTTAGCCTTTGGGGATCAATTCTTATGCTAGTGACTGACACAACAAGCGTGAATGCCGGCAGGAAGACAGGAGTTGTGGTTCGGCTGCAACAATTGTTCGGGGAGAGAGGTTACCCTAGACTCAAGTTTATCAGTTGCCAGCTTCATGTGCTTGATCGCGTTCTTCACTTCGCTCCATGGGTCGACTAAATTTGTACAGGATTTGGTTAACAATTATGATAACTTATAAACAACCATCAGCAACGTTAAAAATGAAAATAAGGAAACAGGCGATTGGAGAGTCGACATTACGTTTCTCTACCACCTCACTCGGGTCTTCCATCTTGCTGCATTGAATGAACTATTTGACGTGACAGATGTAAAGGGCGAATGGATGTGCAAAGCGGACAAGAATTTCTTCCATAGCCTTCATCGTTGCTTCAAATGAGAAGAATGAGATCCCCTTCGTGAAATTTAAACAGACTTCAAACATCAGCAATGCACGCTAGAACTCACGTGCCATTCCTGCACTGCTTGCGTTTATTACGATGCCTGAAACCAGGAACAGGCTGTATAAAGTCTGTTCATCCTTTTTATACTCTTGGGCTGACCATTGGCTTAGCAGTCAGCTGTTCCGCGTTGAAGTTTTGCTGAACTATCTGCAGCTCTTGAGGCTACCCAAAAAAATTCATCTGCATGAAAACCCCACTGGAAACATATCAATCTCCGATCAACATTGCCCGCAGCAACCAGTGCTGTGAGCGTGCGATCAAAGTTTTTTGAAAGACCTTCACGGTTCCTGCCGCAACAAGGCCAACCTCCCTTCAGATCTCTATCGTTGCGATAGAAGATAACAGGTCTGGAGGAAAGGTGTCATCAGACCTGGAAATGTAACCGCTGTTGAGCTGCTCCTGCTGATCTTCTGTGACCTCATTTGCTCGTTTTGCTTCAAAAAAATAAACGAAGTGCATTTTTTAATACACTGGTTGACGGCTTGTCTGGCAGACATTTTGTTGACCAGCTCATCGCATCCTGCGTGCAGTAACTGACCTGCGTCTACCAAGGTGAAGTAACGTCATGGCTGCGTGTTGTCATCACTGGCATTAGATAAGTGAATAGAGATTTTTTGATGAAGTTTAACTTTTCCTTCTATCAATATACTATGGCAACCTCAGATACGTAGATTCACAGGCTCGAACCCAATGCAACCAGAACTTTTATTGATTACATTTCAGCGTATTGTTTATATGACCGGGACATAATAAATAAATATTTCCATTTGTAATTTTTGTACCAACTACGGTCTTATCAGAATTAAATATTGTATCTTTTTATGTTCAATTGTTACGGTGATATTGTTTTATGTGACCCCTTCGTATGAACTCTGCTTATCAAAGTGAAATGTTTAGCCGCATGAGCTATTAAACACACTTACATCATGCAGTGAATATTTCACACAGGATGAAGGGAATCATGATGGATTAGGTTACAGATCTCGAAAAAAGGTGGTTTAGATTTCATCAAATCGTGCGCATGGATCTGAGTGAGGGTTTTCATTTTTGTGTCCATAAGGGATAACTGAACAAGATTTGTCAGAAAGCCACTTGCCAGCAGTGACATCGATACATATATCCTCTGTATCGATGTTCAATACAGTTTTTATTTCCACAAAGTATTTTGTGATGTCTCATGAATATTTCCATCTAATATTACAAATATAACTGAATTTGTTGCGGTATCATAAATACCGCCGCGCCATGAAACAACCGGATGATACCATATCATATCTAACAGCCATATCATGAATATACCACGTAATGGGGAAATGTTTTTTACTTAGTTTTAATCTATTATGTTTCCTAAATATATCCATTGGGTGATACAACTATAAATTGCATCAAGAAATAAAGTAGAAGGCCATATGTATCACCGAGTGACCGAACATAATCATATGATATTGAAATATTGAAATGATATTGCTACGTTATTCCATTATCATCAGGTGAAAAGTAACGCATGGTGATGAGGCATAATTTTGTTACAAATACCGTCCGTTTTGTCAAAGTTATGCATGACGTTGAACCAACAATAAAAAAAATCACTTACATTACAGTGTTTCATAAAACTACAACGTCACAGCGTCATATCACATCTGGGTGAGATTCATATCGCTGTGTTATGTATATGAAAATCACGGTGAAATGTTCGTGTAATATTACACCAATCCAGGAGAAGAAATGGTTGCCAAGGTTTATCTCTTGGCGGGGTTGTCCGTTGGCATAAGTGATAAATTTGGCAAATTTTATATTTCAAATAGTATCAATTAAATAACATTCTACAATATTTAAGCCTGTGAAGTAGGAGTAACTCTGATGTCGCCAAGAGGGCAATCATCACATCGTCTAAGATGCAGAGCGCAGTCATCTTAGCTTGGGCGTAATTCACGATCCAAGCAACAGAAGTGAAGGGAAGCGTAATTTGCATGGTGGACTGCATGCAAGGACCAGGGTTGAAGGTGGGGGTAGGATTGCTATTAAATATTATAATGTTCCTTGCAATGTTCTGACTGAAAATATTTATAGAAACACGGCGGATGTAATTGAATTTCAAAATGGCCGTATAAGAGCCGGTCATATTAAAACCTGTGCTTGTCGTAAAGAGGTAGACTATTTTCGATTCCTTAAATAGGTTTTTGCTGTCGGCTTATAAGCCCTACATGAAGCACATTCATTTTACGTCCGGACCAGAATAATTTTAAATTACTCACCTCAAGAAAATTTCTCCTCAAAGTATAATCCACCCAGACATAGTTTCAAGTTCAATTTTTTTTTTCATTTTTGAACAAATTCAAAAGGAGGATATTTCTCAACCCGCGTCAGTGAATAGCAGCAAGTGGCAGTTGAGTGTTAGCTCGAACAGATGAATAGTTTATTGACAATGTATGTTTGCATCTCATTGCGCTCAGATAAGTGTTTCTAAGACAGCGTGGGACACGCACGAAATCTAGAACACAATTATTATTCCCCGATATGATTCATTAACGCCCTCGTCCTCATAATCCTTTGCGAAACGGTTGCCAATCATTCACGACTCTCGTTGCTATTTACGTACTAATTGCTATTCATAGCTAATGCATATCCAATCTCGAGCAATGTAATTGGAATTACATAACTCTGGAGCTATCTTTAGCTTCTACACTGCAAATAATGCAATATTGTTTTGGTCTGATAAGTCAATAATTGAATTTGCTCCCACGTCAATCTGATGCACCACCTGCGGTTTAATCCCATGGATTGAGTTGATAAATTAGGTAACTGTTATGTTAGGTTTATGAAAATTAAACTGTAATATTTGCTTCATAAGCAAGCTGAATGGTGCAAAATGGATCGAATTACGTCCTCCAGAATCAACGACCACATGAACACATGTTCAAATAGAGAATTACTGGAAAGTTATAGGAAATTTCCGGGCATCTTGCTCAGACCTTTCTCGAATGATTTTTTTTCGTGGACTCTATTTGAACTTCAATACTCAGAATGATGGTACATATTTATCGAAACGTTGCATCATGGACCATTTTGTCATAAATTCATTTTATTCTGTCGACCGACCGATGGTTTCCTTCATCCTTTGTTAGCGCTTCTGCGCGCTAAAGGAATAAAGACAAGCATTAGTTCAAGTCACGTGTTGATGTGATGCAATTGGTTCAAGTTGTGATTAAGCAGAGTGTACTAATTTATGTGTTGCCTGGATAGAGAGTATCTATGTGTTGCCTGCTTAGAGGCAATCTATGTGTTGCCTGGATAGAGGAAATTTATGTGTTGCCTGGATAGAGGAAATCTCTGTGTTGCCTGGATAGAGGAAATCTATGTGTTGCCTGCTTAGAGGCAATCTACGAGTTGCCTGGATAGAGGAAATTTATGTGTTGCCTGGGTAGAGGAAATCTCTGTGTTGCCTGGATAGAGGAAATCTATGTGTTGCCTGCTTAGAGGCAATCTACGAGTTGCCTGGATAGAGGAAATTTATGTGTTGCCTGGGTAGAGGAAATCTCTGTGTTGCCTGGATAGAGGAAATCTATGTGTTGCCTGCTTAGAGGCAATCTACGAGTTGCCTGGATAGAGGAAATTTATGTGTTGCCTGGATAGAGGAAATCTCTGTGTTGCCTGAATAGAGGAAATCTATGTGTTGCCTGCTTAGAGGCAATCTATGTGTTGCCTGGATAGAGGAAATTTATGTGTTGCCAGGATAGAGGAAAATTTATCTTCTATTTCAATTGAATTCATTATGAGGTTTCTCTTAATCCAAACATTTTCGTGGAAAAATTCTTGGGCAGAGTAACATTGAAAGACTTATAATAGAGATATTTTGTACTGTTAGTGTATCAAAAGACTGTCCATCATAAGATTTACCCGTTGGATTCAAGTTTCCATTTACAACGCAAGTATGAAAATAGAAAAATAATTCATTCCATTAACATGGGAGAATAGAATTCACAAACCAATTTAAGAAACGGTCCTCCCCATCTCCTTCTGAGGTTCCAAGGACATTCGCTCAACTAAGCAGTTCAAAGAAAAATAAACCACAATGCTGAGTCATGCATTGAGATCTTTCATAGAACAATGAATGCGTAGAGTTAGTTTCGCCGCTGAACATTGTAACTTTTAGATGAACAATAAACAGTACATCAAATTTATTTTCTTCGAAACATATGCAAAGAAACCGACATTAATTTTGAAATAAATGTAAAAATGTGAATGAATATTATGTTAGCCCTCGATCATCCGAAAAAGTGAAGGCCTCAAGCCCTGCGTTGTCGGTCATTTATATCAACGAGCTTTTCAATTGTGCTGGCCAGGCCTATCACTTCTTTATTTCTGATATTGTTTGGCAAATTGTTTTCCCTTCTGAGCAATTGGTTATTGTATTAATGGCTTCGAACGGGTCTCCAAACGAGATGAGAGACAAAGAGGATTGTAATCGACACTTCCGAAACCATTTCCTCAATCGACAGCAAGAGTTAGTAAAATGGTTCGCCTAATAGTAATGCAATCATCCTTGAGCAGACAGACTCGAAATAATTACATTTACGGAGGAGGTTTTTTACTATGAGTTGGTGGAATAAGAAATGCAGTCACACGAGAAGCTAAGCGTATCTTATCATTGGCATTTACCTTTCAGTCGGCCGAATCAATCGATCGTCATCACAAACCAAACGTGGAGTCTGCCTAGCCTCTGAAGGATCTGCTTCGCTCCGTATCACTGCCACCTAGTAGTTAGCTCATCGACCCTGAATAGTTCCCATACTGCTTTCTTCTTAGATGCTAAGAAGGCGAACCACGTTGAACCAACGCTACCTTTAAGAAGTTTGACATTATCCGTAATCGAATATCATTGCGGTAACTTGTTTTACTGCATTTAGATAGCTGGAAATTAAGTTCCAGGCGACAATAAGTATTTTCTTGCGCCTTAAATCAAATGAATTTAGTTGATAAGAATACTCAGTGAGTCAATTCAGATTCATGTACTTCTCAATAAATTATGCATTTCCCATAGAATGAGAAATTTAGAACTCGTGCGTCATCATCGCCATATTTCATGTTTAGTTCCCCCATCATCCGAGGATCACAAACTTTGGCCCTTTCTTTTGTGACAGCCCTAAAAACTGCCCAACTACAGAGGCTGGTCTTCCATCATTGCCGCCTTACCTCGTGAGGCTATCAGGCTGGTCTTCCATCATTGGCGCCTTACCTCGTGAGGCTATCAGGCTGGTCTTCCATCATTGCCGCCTTACCTCGTGAGGCTATCAGGCTGGTCTTCCATCATTGCCGCCTTACCTCGTGAGGCTATTAGGCTGGTCTTCCATCATTGCCGCCTTACCTCGTGAAGCTATCAGGCTGGTCTTCCATCATTGCCGCCTTACCTCGTGAGGCTATCAGGCTGGTCTTCTATCATTGCCGCCTTACCTCGTGAGGCTATCAGGCTGGTCGTTGGAAAGGCTGTTAGGCAGGCCATTACTGGGCAGGCATTAGCAGGAACACGACCGAGCCAGGTCAAATACTGCCTCGGTCAAGGGCCAAGACAGGCCATTATACGGCGCTCATTAGGAGAGCTGGGGCCAAGATAGGCTACGCGACGTCGAACATTCGCAGGACCTTGACCGAGACCGGTCATCTGACAGCAAGCATTACCAGTACATGGATTGAGACAACTTAATAGACGGCGGGCATTAGCAGGACCTCGACCGAGACCGGTCATCTGACAGCAAGCATTACCAGTACATGGATTGAGACAACTTAATAGACGGCGGGCATTAGCAGGACCTCGACCGAGACCGGTCATCTGACAGCAAGCATTACCAGTACATGGATTGAGACAACTTAATAGACGGCGGGCATTAGCAGGACCTCGACCGAGACCGGTCATCTGACAGCAAGCATTACCAGTACATGGATTGAGACAACTTAATAGACGGCGGGCATTAGCAGGACCTCGACCGAGACCGGTCATCTGACAGCAAGCATTACCAGTACATGGATTGAGACAACTTAATAGACGGCGGGCATTAGCAGGACCTCGACCGAGACCGGTCATCTGACAGCAAGCATTACCAGTACATGGATTGAGACAACTTAATAGACGGCGGGCATTAGCAGGACCTGGACCGAGACCGGTCATCTGACAGCAAGCATTACCAGTACATGGATTGAGACAACTTAATAGACGGCGGGCATTAGCAGGACCTGGACCGAGACCGGTCATTTGACAGCGGGCATTTCCAGTACATGGATTGAGACAACCTAATAGACGCGGGCATTAGCAGGACCAGGAAAGTAAACTAGTTGTCAAGTAAAACACATGTGATCAGTAATTAAATGAGATCAAATGGGATTGGGGGCAGTGGGTTGTGCAGCATTTGTTTTATGTTTTTCCAATACAATGAGATGTCATTTTTTGGAAGGCATAGGTAATATTATCACACTATATATTATTGAAATTTTGAACCGATCAATTATTTCCATTGTCATTTTCTGTAAACCAGTTTAGGGTGTGGTATTAAAAAGGATTTATCTCAGAAATAACTGAACATATGGAAAATGCTTTTAGTTAGTATTCACACATCAACAGTTTTTTTACATCACTGAGACAGTTAAATACATTGCACTATTTGACAAAAAAATGCTATTAACATTAAAAAAAAAATCATATAAACTGCAAAATTGCTTAGCTGTAAATGCATATATTTTTAACAAGGTTACAAATTCAGTTACGATTGAGAGATTGTGAAAAAAACATAAAGCGATAATAAATCATTAATATCCTAGTGAGATAATAAGTGCAAACTCTTGAGGCTGGAATCAAAGACTGAAAGAGAAACACTCTAACGGTAAACTGGAGTTGGCGAGTTTCAAATTCCAGCACAGTTGGAGTTGATACGGAACTGGTTGTGGGTTATTCTCATTTCTTGTGTAATGATTGTTCACATCAGAGAATTTTCCTTATTTAATTTAATAGGTTTAGATCCTAGTTTCCGTAAAAAGTTTTCAACGCGTATAGTCAATTAGGAATATATATAGATTTTCCAGTTCCAGGATATTCATTGTTTTAATGTGATGATTAGTATGTGAATTGAATGGAAGGTTATTTATAACACTAATAGCTTTCTTTTAGCGAACAATTATTTTACCAGTTATATTTTTGACTGTTCCATACTAGGCATCGATTCCGTAAATTAAGAATAACAGGAACAACGTGAAATGAAGGCTTCTAAGGGCAGATTGAGGGAAGAATTTATCTAATTTCTAAAGAGGGCCTACAGATCATGACAAATTAGATGATATGCAGTCAATGTTATTTTTGAAAATATATTTTTTATCAAAGCCCACCCTAGGGATTCTACTGCTGTCTATCTCATGAATTCCATCCTTCCTAAATTTTGTGAAGGGTTAATTGATTTTACGCCCACATGAGAATAATATGTACAAATATTTTTTTAACATTAATTCCAATTCGGGTTGCAGTTAACCACTTGTGTCCATGATCGAGTCCCTTGTTAATTGAGGCAATTAATTCATTAGTGGTCTTTGAAGGGCCTCAAATAGTTGAGGTGCAATCATCAGCAAACAATGTATATTTTATGAAGGACGATGTTTTAAGTATCCGTTTATAAAAATGTTTGAAGTTACATAAAGTTTAGATGACAAATTAGATAATCAACACAGTCCAAGGCCATACGAAAGTTGAGGAATAGAGAAAATACAATGTTCTTTGATTCTATGTTATTAAATAGGTACTATAGGCATTTAGCATTCTATGAGTTATATTTTGTTGATTCTGAAGCCATACTGGATTTCATGAGGGATGCTGTTTACACACAAGTACCCTGAAAATAGTTTGCGAACAAATGTCTTGAATATTTTGAGAAACAAAGAAAGGACTGAGGTAGATCGATAATTCCCTCTATCAGTTTGATCACCTCCTTCATACATGGGTGTCACTCTAGCAATTTTTGAAAGGGTTATGAAATTTTCATCGTGATAAGGACTTGTTGACAATCGAAACTAGGATTGGGGATAATATATTTGTTCATTTCTATACGGTACTGATAGAAC
Source organism: Gammarus roeselii (assembly GCA_016164225.1). NCBI lineage: Eukaryota > Metazoa > Arthropoda > Malacostraca > Amphipoda > Gammaridae > Gammarus > Gammarus roeselii. The sequence goes on along the minus strand of SDVV010002262.1, from coordinate 6,621 downwards.
AGCTATTGATATTTCCAGATTCCTTTGAGATAAGCTAATCGAGGTGACGTCATGAATAGTACCTGGTGAAAAATATTAGGAATTATCAAGATTGGTACTCGTTAACATTTGAGATGCTTGTTTTCATTATAACTAATACTATCAGCAATATTCTTCACGACCATCACGAAGAATTCATTGACTATATTTGCTTTATCTTGATCTTCTGAACATTCGTCACTGGCAATGATTTGTTTATATAAAGGTTGGTTATTTTTATTTATTTCCGCAGTAAGTTCGTTTCGATGATCGAATAAAGCCTATGATGTTTTCGAAATTGGGTTTCAGTAATATTTAGCATCTTACTTTGCAAGATGAAATAAAATTAATAATTCCGCCATTTTTATTTAATGTTAGTGGAAATCACGGGTCTCTTCATGTCTTTTGCAGAGTTTGTTATAGAATTTAATATTTGATAGCAAGATCAAAGTCATTTCCATTTATGATTTCAGTGAAATCATATTGATTTAACTTGTCAAACTAATTTACTATTGTCACATCATTATTTATTTTATCCATCTCTCTTTGATTTGTTCGCATTTCTCATTTGATTCAACCATGAAAATATTATTCAGAAGTACAAAGATGCCCGTTGGTCTGATAAATCAGACATCAATATGTCAGAGCTATAATTATTCGGGTGTGTTATGAAAATATTATCTATCAGGGTGCCATCATCTCTGGCTTTGTCTACTCATGTTGGTTTTAATGATGGTTGGTAATATTGCAAGGCGGATCATTGAACAGAGGAGCTCTTAAGCATTCCTTCCGTTATCGTAATTCCTAATATCTCCATTAAATAAAGGCTTCTTAGCCTTTGTGTTAGCCTTTGTGTTGTTAAACGAATGGATTAATTCATTTCATGTATTGATGAGTAGATTAGGGTTAGAGGACGGTGCTCCTCCACGTCTACCGTCGTGCAGTTACGAATGAGGGTAATGATTTACAGTTTTTAAAAGGTATTAAATATTTTGTCACTCAGCCAGATTTCTGGGAACCTGATACTATTGAATTTATAATATTAATGAAAAATGTAAATTTTAGGTACTAGTGATCTACTATTCTGGTGAAACGAATAAAAATTAATCCTGACATACTTTATTATTGCAAATATTCATTATATTATTCACTCTTCCTTTCAGTACTTAATTTTTCACATTTTTATGCCAAACGAATACTTCTGCAGTTGTAGTGTATGTAGATGTGGTATTTTCTTATTTTTAACACACAATAATAAACAGCGAAGTGATGAAAACACCACGAGGGGCGCAAAGTGTAACTGTCGAATCTTGGATTCACCAAGAGGAGCGCAAAGATTACCTGTATGGTCATGGGTACATAAAGAGGCGCATGTATAAACTGGGAGGTCATGCATGCACGAAGAGGCGCGCAAAGAAAGATTAACTGTCTAGTCATGGATACACAAAGAGGCGCATGTATAAACTGGGAGGTCATGCATGAATTGTGAAGTCATGGTTACACCAAGAAAACGCATAGACGAAGAACAGAACAACGGATACGCCATAAGTCATTTTGATCTACCACGACTATTGTTGTCTCTTCTATCGTTTATCGTTGCGCTTCCTAAAACAGCGTCAATACATCACTCTGTTGCTATCTCTTAATCTAAGACGAGAACTAATTTTCAAGAGTTCTATGCTCTCTAAAATACCCGGTGCTTTTACTATGCCTCCGTTTCTCATTATAAGGCATCCCGAACGCTTAATAAAGGCAGAGGTGAGAATAATGCAGGGCTACTTTTTATAGAAATTTATTTTATACCTTTTCAAACTACTCTACTCGTCTCTTTGTTGAGATTACAGATTGTTCTTCCTTGACGTTTCTTTGGCCCACGGATTGTTTTCAACTAAAATTGGAATAGAACAACAAAAAGGATATTTCAATTTAAATATATTCCTATCTGAATTATTATGAAACTCTTAGACAATTATTATTTTATAACAGTTTTGGTAAGAGACTAATGATTGTAAGTGTATTGCACATATCAATAAAGACTGTTAATTTAGTGTATTGCCCAGAATCGGTTGAAACGCAAGGGTAATCGAATATTGATAGATTAATTTTATTTACGCATTAAAGACATCTTTTGCTAGCCCTCTTTCTCTTTATTAAAGACAGAGCGCCGTCCAGGAGGATTTTCTTCATTAGTTGCATGTTATTTAAAACCCTTAGACGATGCTTTTATCATACTTATCAAGATCTCTTCTACAGTTTTTTTCAAAGAATCCTTATAGCTATACTCACCCAAATTACTCTTACTTCACCAGCCATGTCGCATCGTAACTGCTCCATCACAGTGGCTCCCAAAACTTGTCTCCTCTATACGCCCCGTTTGATCTAATGCACTCACTTGTATAATTTTTGCGCCCTCTCATATAAATACTCATTGCACACTGGCATCATATTGAATTTGCTCTATTTCTATCTTCAATTTGAGCCTACTTATATCCCCTTTTTGCTCTCTTATATTTTTTATTTGTCCTTGTGGTGCTCAGACTCCTCCAGCGTCTCTCCTTATTATTTCCTGGATCTTGTCCGCTCATTTCCATAACCAGGCCGATATTCCCGGGTCTCGGGTTAACTGATGAAGAAGAGCGCAAAGCAGATGGCCATGGACCATGCATGCATATGGTAATGTCGTATCGTGGACCGTCGTTCACGCTCCATCAACATGAGAACGAGTTTTTTATATCTTGCTTCGTTAGGTACCGCTATATGGTAGGTATAGCATTGCAGCCTAATCGCTGTGGCTTATATCTGGTAAATACGATTTGGCAGACATCGCATATAACAGAGTGTGGTTCGCTGGATCAAGCTGCAAGAGCTTACGGTTTAGATTACGTATTGCTCTCAGCCACTTCCCTGCCGTCGAATTCTGTTGAGACTCAATTTGAATAATTTTACATTTATTGTGAGGTTTCTCCTGATTCTCATCTGCGGCTTCAGACGGTGGATGTAGGCTTTTCGATTGATGTGCTCTGTCAGGGAGCGTGTGTAGTTTTGTTCAATCGTGCATGCATCACTATGATTGATAACCACATTCATGCATGTACTTTATCTGATTGTATGAATCGCTGTCTGATTTCATAGTTCGGTATTAATTTCCCATAGTCTAAAATAGCTGCCTTAAACTAACCCGATAATCAGTTGACAAGCTGTTTTTTATGTGATGAAATCTATTACCTGAAGAATGGTGATCATTATGATTAAACCAGTTTATTACAACAAGATTGTTCAGTTTATATGTTATTTCATTTCACAGTTACGATATTTCAGGGTACAAAATTGAAGGTCCTATTTAAGCTATTTAGAGCTTCAGCGGCAACCTAATCATTTCGCAGTACCTTATCGATTTTATGTATCATAAAATACCTAAACATAAATGTATTTTGATTTACTAAGCCTAAACACCAACAGGAATCCAACACACGGACAGTTAAAATACCTGACACTATTTAACATAAGAGTCTTAGTTTATCCAATGCTGGAAATTAATATATTAAATTGCATCACTTTCTCATTAAATGATGAATCTTGGTACGGGAGAGTGAACATTACTCACAAAATCCAGATTTTCATCTAAGGAAGAAAATCTCAATTAATAAATCCTTCAAGCGGGGCAATCATACAACCTCTGTAGGGTATTATCCAGTCCCTAATATGACAGTAACGTACACAACCGATGAAGCTAGCTGCATGAACAGTATCTTTTAACGATGTTTTGAAAGGCAAGAAGCACGATAAATGCTAGACAGGTGTTGTTACAGGTGTGATGTGTTGCTACATTTCCAATCGTCGTCCTGACCCGACTATATCTATGCTTCTCGAGCGCATTGAGTGTTTTATTTGGAGGTGCTGACGCAGTCGTTCCTCTAGGTTTGACTGCTCTTTCAAGGGACTAAGGTAATGAATTGGGGTGGCATCTCTGAAACATTTGTGAATCTCAGAAACATAGTTAAGAGAATATACAATGTTTTTTTCGTCACAAATTTATCAACTACGACTATAATGTTCTCATATTTCGCATGCCATCGTGTACCTACCATTCAGGAGATGATATGAGTTGTCGAAGTAATTTTTCAGAATTCATTACCCGGGTGTGTTCTAATTTGCACCGAGGCCACGAACACCGTTTGTGTAAATGTCACATTTTCACGGAAGTGTTGTATCAATAACTGCTCTCAACAAAGGCGTAGTATTATAACACTTCATGTAGTTTTTATCTGAGGATGCAACATCGTATTCAGTGCAAGAGGTTTTCTTTTCCCCGCCGCTTTATCACAATGACCAGAGGGCCACAACCAGAGATGGCAAGGCCATCGTCCCTCACTGGCGAAGAGGACCAGAGCTTGGACGCCTTGACCGCAACACGGACTGGGAACACGGACACAATATTGGCTGAAGGGGCCCCTGAAGAATTGTGGGTAATAATTGAGGGGGAGAAAGGAGGAGGAGGATGTGAGTTGCTAATGTTTGGTACTTTGGGTGTTCTTTTTTTTGACCGTGGGATATGCATAGTTCTACTCAATGCACAGATATCACTTCTTGTGCGCATAGAATATCAATGAAAAGCATTAGAAGCAAAGTTGCATAACAACAGCAGCTGTTCAATGTCATTTTTACGAGACTCCGATTGCAGTTATGCAACTTTGCTTCATAGCTGTTCAATTTATGTTCTTTCCAACCACGATACGTGCCCCCTCCATACTGCTAATCTACGTGTGTGATGTAGGATCCTTCCCACTATACGTGGCCCCCTCCATGGTGTTCATCTACGTGTATGATGTAGGATCCTTCCCACTATACGTGGCCCCCTCTATGGTGTTCATCTACGTGTATGATGTAGGATCCTTCCCACTGTACGTGGCCCTCTCCATGGTGTTCATCTACGTGTATGATGTAGGATCCTTCCCATTGTACGTGGCCCCCTCCATGGTGTTCATCTACGTGTATGATGTAGGATCCTTCCCACTGTACGTGGCCCCCTCCATGGTGTTCATCTACGTGTATGATGTAGGATCCTTCCCACTGTACGTGGCCCCCTCCATGGTGTTCATCTACGTGTATGATGTAGGATCCTTCCCACTATACGTGGCCCCCTCCATGGTGTTAATCTACGTGTATGATGTAGAATCCTTCCCACTGTACGTGGCCCCCTTCATGGTGTTCATCTACGTGTATGATGTAGGATCCTTCGTTATGAGCATCGACATTTGATGTGCGAACCAAACTGAACGTTGCAACGATGTGACGCGATTATATGTTACTAGCTAACATGATTTTACTTTTGAAGTTTCAACCCTTGACCTTTTCTAGTTACAGGCGTACAATGAAACAGATGTTTAACTTCAATATGCGTTCTCTCGCAGAAAATCTATTTAATCGTTGTCATAGTTCCAACACATCAGGATTATCACCTAAATTTTCCACTTAAAAACTTTGATATTGACATTATGTTTGTGGCTGCATTATAGAGCGTGGTAGTGGGTATCTCCTGGTACAGTAGCAAAATAAAACTGTGGGCGTATGTGATTTACATTGTCATAATTATTTGTAATTGGGTAACAATTTCCTGAGTGCCCAGGATTTATTTACTAATTTTAGTTGAAAGAATGGTTAGTCATCATAAATGTGTTCAAATAATAATCGCCGGTGAATCTTTTAACATTGTTTTTTGTTTCCTCGACACACAAAAAAAAATTCTACGCTACTCATCTCTGAAGAAAACTTGTCGCTGTAATATTCGTTCATCTTATCATAATTTTATCCAGACAAGAAATTTCCCTCATGACAGTAATTTTTTGAAAAATTACGAAACTCTCATTTGGTATAATCGAATCATACAAATTTTGACGTTGAATGACCAGCTCATTCATGAAATAGGACGGGTCATTTTTTTTACTTAGTATCCTACACGTTCGTGGCAGAGGATGCCAAAATGCTCTCATCCATAATCTTGAAGTTCCAGGAACCTACTTCTGTACAAGGGAAATTTCTACAACGATTCCAGGCCAATTCTGAAGCCCTGCTCTGGAGTTTCTGCAATGCCGCGCACAGAGTTTGGAATTTCCCTGAGGATCGAAGAGTGCTTCCAATACTACGGATGGCATCAGGTGGCAAAAGGCACGGAGGCCAGTCTTCTGTAGGCTTGGAGAGCTGTTCGTTGGGGCTGAAATTTGACGACGTTATGGCTTATTTTTGGGAGCATGAATATACTCCAGAAATCTGAGTTCTTTTTCTATAAGTGGATATCTGGCACACATATAGTCTGTGGATCAGGAGACAAAACAATATAAATACCTTGTTGTTAGGGAGTTTGTGTCACGACTGTATATTATGTTTTTAATGGAAGAACAAGAGTTTCCAGTATGAATTATTGAAATCTGTTTCCTTACCTGCACGTTACTGTAAAATTAATATTTCGTTTCATACCGAACATCCATAACAATGTTGTTCAAGATGATCTGTAAATGCATTGGGCGATTAGGATATAAATCCAGGATACACACCTCAAACAATTCATTAAGAAGAAAGTCGCAAGCTCATCCAAGGTATATATAA
>SDVV010002261.1:0-23414 GCA_016164225.1 Gammarus roeselii | reverse complement strand
AATGATGGACTCTCTTCCGAATACCTCCCGAGCCACGGAGTCGAACATGCTGCTGGCTGGTGCCCTCACCGGCGTTTCTCAGGAAGCATCTTCCCTTAGCAACAGTGCTGCTTCCCAGCAACAACATCAGTTTTACATGAACTTTATACATCACGCACTGACTGGCGTTCCCTATCCCACTCCCGTCAGCGCCGCCGACACATCCCGTAGTGTCTATCCCTCCCCTGGCTCCTTTTCTTCCCAAAACACTTTGGCCGATTCGAACGCCAATGCCTATAGTAATTTTGGATTGTCGCTCGGTGGAGGCTATGACCTTTCTCATCTGGCCAGGTCGGATCACAGCTCTCTGTTGTTTTCGTCTATCGGTGGCAGTCGAAGTAGCAGCCACGATGGCAAAAGAAGCAGCTCATCTCAGAAGTCGTCTTCATCAAAATCCAATCGTTCACCATCCAGGTCAAACCACCACCCAACATCCCAGGTCGCTGACAACGGCTCCACCTCCAACACTACTGGTTCTAGTAGTAGTGGTGCTTCTAGCAGCATTGTAGGTGGCCATGGTTGTTCCAGCAGCCTAATACTCCCTACAAACGTAGTGTCTTACTCACGAACCTCCACTGCGGCACACTCCTCCAGACCTACCACATCCATCACAAGTTCATCATCTAAGAGCAGCAGTTCTGCTGTTAGCAGCAGTCTAGCTGCTTCCACGGCTTCGACCACCGCCAGTTCTTATTCTTCTTACCATTCTCCAGTACCCGCAGGGAATTTTGACCTAAATTCCATTCAAAGTCTCCAAAGAGCAGGGCTCCTCGCCCAATATTACGGTTATCCAGACTTGTATACTAACCTTGCCACATCTAACTATAAGAAGATCTACACTTCTTCTCTAGAATCAGGTACTATCATGCCTGACATTTCAGCCTTACATACCATCCTCAGCAGGAAGAGCACCTCGTCTAACACCATCGTCGATCAGCCATTCAAGGTTTCTCCTCCTAAAGCTAAACCAAACTCAAGTGGCGGTACTAAAGACATACACGAGAATGTTAACTCTGCAATTCCATCTACCTCTACCATTCCTCCTCTTCCGTCTATTTCCTCCGTTCTCTCGCCCAGTGCTGCTGCTATAATTTCCTTCTCTGACAAACCCAAACAATCCACTTCCTCGACGGCAAACCAGAAGACTTCCGAGAAGACTCATCACTTTTCCAACAAGTCTCTCATTTCCGAGTCCCTCGTCTCATACGCAAGGTAATTATTGTTACAATATCTAAATTGAGAAGAACATATTTAGGATGCCTTTTATTATAGTCTTAGCATGGAAACTTTCCCAAAATTTTACTCTGAATAGATAGCTTTTATTGGTGATTTCTTGTTGCTGCTTATTCGGAGCACTTATTTTCACATAACTACACACTAAGTTTACAGATCAATTAGAGGAAAATAGTTTTGTATTTAGATACAAAAATGAGTACTCACTTGCTAGCGTTTGTTTGAGAGGATTGTTCAGTATCTAGCGATATTTGCCAGTATTCACCCTTCATAGCTTGTTTGTTTAAATTCTTCCTCCTCTGTAAATCGCTTCGATAACAAAAGAGCGGGATTAAGAAGTTATAAATTCGAGCAAAATTATCCGTGGAAAATGGCATGCTGAATAGCATTTTCTATATGACCGTTCTTGTACGTGCCTGTGTGACGTAGATTCTATTTGTTTTCTGACAGGATCCTGAGTGAAGGTTCTAAGCTTGTTCTAGATGACGTGGCGTATAAAAGCGCTTCATTTTGACGATAATTTTGAGTAAACTCCATCATTGTCTTCGTGATTCCTTTTCCCAGAATGGACGGTTGGAGCTTTAGTTTGTTTCTGAAAGTATCTAACCTAAATGACCACTACTTTTTACTCAGCGAAATGTTCTCCCGAGAACCCCCAAGTGAATCCTATGGTAATTTTGTCTTCAGAGAAATGACCGCTCAGGAGGATACGAAGGACATCACCTTGACGTGCGAAGACAAAGTTAGTGTGGCCATTCACAGCGGGCTCATGATGGCTTACTGCTCCTCGTACGTGGAGATGTTCGAAATCAGCAAGTACTGCGGCAGCTGTGTCATATTACTTACAGGTTAGTCGTGAGGAGGATTTGTTGCTTGTCTGCCAGTTATGTTGCTTGCTAATATACGGTTGTTTTTTATAAAGTTCTCAATAATTTGAACGCTCTATAATAATGACGTAGTATGATATTTTATTCTTTGAAATAATGCAATAGGAGAAAAACGAACGGACTTGACACGTTTCAAAGCATCGAATGACAATTATATTTCAACATTGTCATTTGACCCATTGTGAGCTCCTCGAATGAGATGAAGCTTGCAACTGCACGGGGAACTTCTCCCTGGTTCATTTCTGTCGCGACTTTGCTAAGCAGTTTCTTCAGATATTCGATTGTCGTTGGAGACACTCGTGAAGCAGTGAGCAGAAGCACCATCCTGGTGAGAGTATAAATTTCTCCGACCTTACTACTGGCCGATGCCCATTTCTGGAACGGGAAATCAGGGGTCGAACGACCCAGTCTTTGCCCGCTCATAGCCCCGACCTCACCAATGGCATGTGAATATCTGGAGAAACTGCTAAGCTAAGTCGCAACAGACATTAACGAGAAAAAAGTTCTGCGTGCTGTTGCAAGCTTCATCAGCAGGGTTCTGATCTGCGCTCATAAGAATGGGTCCTATTAAGGATGTGAACTCCTCTCTTTCCAATCTATTTCATTAACTCAAATTGTATGGTGTTATGATTGCGCTCTTATAGTGCGTTTAAATTATTAAAAAATTTATAAACACCCAGTAGGCTGGTCCGTAGCATGACCTAAATGTCGTCTAGTAATGAAGGCGCAGGCCTCAGAATGAACGGTTTGTTGTCTTGAAGCTACTCGCTAATATAGGCCAGTCGTTAGTATGAACTGTTAGTTGTCAAGGAGCTTTTCGCTGATATAGGCCAGTCGTTAGAATGAACTGTTAGTTGTCTTGAAGCTACTCGCTAATATAGGCCAGTCGTTAGAATGAACTGTTAGTTGTCTAGGAGCTTTTCGGTGATATAGGCCAGTCGTTAGAATGAACTGTTGGTTGTCTAGGAGCTTTTCGCTGTTATAGGCCAGTCGTTGGAATGAACTGTTAGTTGTCTAGGAGCTTTTCGCTGATATAGGCCAGTCGTTAGAATGAACTGTTTGTTGTCTAGAAGCTACTCGCTAATATAGGCCAGTTGTTAGATTGAACTGTTAGTTGTCTAGATGTTACTCGCTAAAATAGGCAAGTCGTTAGAATGAACCGTTAGTTGTCTAGATGCTACTCGCTAAAATAGGCCAGTCATTGGAATGAACTGTTCATTGTCTGTTAGTAATGTGCCTCACTCGCATATATATTAATCGAACCAGCTCTTAGAAATTTCACTAGTTGAAGACTGAGATAAGTGTGGCAGCTATTCAAATTATGTTTAGGTACCAGCTCAATTTACAAATGCTGAACAGTTCGATCTTAACGTTTCATGTGTGACGGTTGCCCTTGGCCTACTAGAATGTCAAGACATCAGTTGTTTCCTCCTAGATGCAGGAGGGTGTCATGGGGTAGGTGGTCACAGATCGGAGGGAGCCCAGTAGCCCCGATCACAAAGTGCTGGGAGTCATTGTTAAGGCTCGGGCTCTCTAGTAACTTCCTAACTCTACTGCCCAAATAAAGTCAACGTGTTTCAGTAGGTGAATGCCGTTGTTGAACTCTGGAACAATTTTTGACTAAGCAAACTATTTGGTAGCAGTTGACCAAAAAATACTACAATGGTGTAGACTGAACATGAACATACAGCCTAAAGGAAGCTAATTTCATACTTTGATCTTTTGTAGGTTATGCTCTTTGGCTTTTCATGAATCCATGTTTAATTTTGCTGAAACTATCCAAATTTTTCTAACGAAGTCTCCTGTGTTTGCAGATACAAAAAGCAAGGACGTGTCTGATCTGGTGAACGCTCTCTACACCGGTAAATTGCCCAGTGACTGCAGCCTCACTGGGGTGAACTACGTTGCGCAGCTACTAGGACTGAAGTCCTTCGTCAGTCTTCTGCAGCGCAGCCTCAAGGACGAAATCAACCAGAGTTTCCTACGACGTCATAACAATGAAAATTGGACTAGAACCGGACACGAAAGTCAGGGCCATATCACCCTGCCAGTCGTTGAAACTTCGCAAAAATCATTCAAAGCCCCTGATAACAGAGAAGTTGGTTGTAACCTGGAGAATTCAAGTAGAAACCAAGCTCAGAGTGAAAACGCAGACAAAAGAGGCACGAAGAGGAAATCCGATGCTTGCTTCACGAAATTCAGTGAAATTTCACAGTATAGAGCAAAAGAACCCAAGCTCGACAACTTCAGCCCGTTTGTGTCTGATTCAAGCCCTCTAAATTTATCGAAATCCAGCTCATCTTCGACAACCACGAGCGCAGGTGATCATATTTCACCCCCAACCGTTTCCAACGTAACAAGTACAATTGACTCTACCACCGAACCCAATGTATTGTTAGCCGAAATCCTGAGCAAATATCCAACCAATATCAATCTACTGAACAGCATTTTTAACTCAGCGGCCGCTGGCGCTCTACACAGCTACTCTGATGCCCACCTTCTTTTAGCGCCAGCTGTGAACCAACAAATCAATGCAATGGTTGTTGATCAAGGAAACACTACTCCCACACGGCCCAAGATTTCCAGCAAGATAGCAACTACCAAGACTCCGAAACAGCTTCCAGCCACTACCCCCAGCACCACCACCGCCTCCTCGGTCTCAGATGGCGCCGATAGTCTGGAAAAGATAGAGAACTTTAATGCATGGGTTACCAAAAATCCTCAGCAGTATTTAGCAAGCCTCTGTCAAGGTGGTGACGCTGCCTCCAATGCTGGCTACATCGCCTTCTTGCAGTCTCTGAATCCATATACATTTGCTACAGCCAGTGCTCAAAGTGTGCAAGACAGTGACCTTGATCCTTACAGAGACTCGACTGGGGCCCTCAACCTGAGTGCGGATGCACGGGATGACTCTAAAAGCAAGAAGGACTCTGTGAAGATGGATTCACCCGAAGCTGTCTCGACATCGTCTAATCAGAATTCATGGGCTTCTTCAGTGGCGGCATCTTCGGCTCCTGCCTTTACAGCTGCTTCTTACGGGTCGTCAGAGGCGGCTGCATCAACTGTGACTGGATCGTATGCCCCTTATTCAGGTTTCGATTACAAAACAAATGGACTGATTGCAGCGTCCTCGATCAATTCTGGCATCGGCCTTTCCGATCTCAATAAGTTACTGCAGAGCAGCTCTCTCAAGCAAATCAAGAAAGGGGTGAGTGCGCAGTGTGTTTGTCTACACGGCAAGAGGTCGCGTAGCCAATTAGTGTGCAAGGTGGCATAGTTTGGAAATAGAACGACTTGGATTTCATGTTACTCGTTTTGTAGATGTTGGGATTTATCTTAGGGATGGGTACTCTGTGTAAATCTTTGAATTTGTCTTATGTAGAGAATTATTTGGTATTTACAGTTTTTTATTTGATGACATGCTATACCTGTTCCAGTCTCAGGTTCAATGGATACAGTTTTAGTACTGCTGGTTTTTAATCGCGTCCTGCAGGTGGCCGTAGCAATTTGCGTGGGAGTAGTCATTTGTAAAATGATTGTTCTTTCCTACTCGACAGGTGGCGGCAGCAATATGTGTGGGAGTAGTAGTTTGTAAAATTAATGCTCTTTTCTATCTCGAAAGGTGGCGTTCGCTACGTATATGTGTGGGAGTAGTCATTTGTAATATTGTTGAGCTTTTCTGTGCCCGACATGTGGCGGTAGCGATATGTATGGGAGTAGTAATATGTAATATCACTGATTTGTTTGCGTCCCCAACAAGTGGTTGTAGATATATTATTATATGTGGGAGTAGTAGATAATTTCATAGCATGTTTTTAAACTTACGTACCTCAAAATAGAAAAAAAACTGCATAACCAAGACACTGGTTTATCGCACTACGCAGCCACTAGAGATGTCATGGTATTTTCTCGGTTGGAAATACTGCAGTGAATGTTCTTGGTCATCGTCTGAATAGTTCTGATATGTATCTGGTGAACTAATTCAAAGGCAAACAATTACCAACCATCTCCAGAGGTCGGATACCATGGAAGATCCTAGCTTAAGTAACTATATGGTCTTCGCCTCTGCTAGGTTATAATTCCTATCACGGCAGTTCTTTGAACGGAAAACAAATCCACAGGCGGTCGATGGGGACCCTAACAGCGTGAGTGTCCTCCCCAATGAGGGCCTGGCCAGCTCTGAGGATGGAATGGACGACATTATCGAGGTCCTCGCTGACGAGGATGGCTCCTTGCTCGCCTCGTATGCAGGGGGCCAGCGTAGGCTGCTCTACCACGCAGGACATGTAAGCGCTGGAACACAACTCGCGGAACAGAAAGAAATCGACAAGTTCTTCAAAGTTCAGTTGGCAACAAAATGACATGAAAAATGGTTTTGAATAAACCCTTCAGGTGACATTCAAAACTATTCAAATTAAGATGATTAACACTTCAAGGCGCTGATCAATATGTTCAGCCTTAATGACAAACAGCCTGAGGTGGCGTACATCTGATCAAGCCTGCCGAGAAGACTGGCGGTCACAATTACCGTTAATATGAGTACCTAGTTCACTGGAAAGTGACTAAATTTCTCAGTAGAACTTGTAAAAATATCCTCATGTTACATGAACTGATCACTATATTATTTGTCGATTTCTTTTCATGAAGCTAGTGCATTAATAAGCTCTTGGTTTGATCGCACCTGCCTGTGTATGGTACACGTGCACTCCACTAAAACAATAACACTACCTGCCTAACTATTCAAATAGTTCTGCTGTAATGATGAATACTCCTAACCAACAATTCATGCTACCCATCTTCACATTCATTAGATATGATTTGTAAAGCTCGCTAATTGATTAAATTTTATGTTGCTTTGACGTACTTCGTGGACCATTGCTGGTCTGTCATATCAGGGGCCAATAATTTAGCTTTCATGTATAGTGTTCAGCTGTAAAATTTATGAACTTATTGTTTAAAGTATTACATGAAACACCTTACCATGTGTGCTCTCCTAACAGCGTTCTTTGAAGATATATGAAGTTATTTCATCAAAGCATAAGTCATTTCATTGCCACGTTTATAAAGCATTCAATAAAGTGTTGCATTGTAAAAGCCGTTTCAGAAAACCATTACATTGCCTGTTTCAATTCATTATTGCTTGTTGTTGCCGGTAAGCAGAAGTAACTTTATTGCCAGACCTAAGAAGTAGCTATCTGACGAGTTATACATTTTTATAGCATCATCAGAAGAAGAATCCAATTCCTTTCTTAATATCAGTATTGTTCATTGTTGTTGCAACCGTAAATTGTTGTCGCAATTGTAGATTGTTGCCACAACTGAAGTGTTCTTTAGAGTTGAGTTATTCTAGTGTTTCTTTGCTATCAATCCATACTTGTTGGCCACTTGGTGAGTGCATGAGGTTCTTCCTGTTCTAATATAGATTGGATTATTTGTCTTATAGATCTGATAGTTTGCGTTGTAGTTAGTGCTAACAAAATCTTGGTTCACTCAAATATCCAACAGGATGGCCGTTCAGCAATACAGTTAAAAGTTGTTGGAACATTCGTTTATTTTTATCTCATCCTCTTTGTTTTATTATAATTATTGATTTCGTTAGGAAGCTAGAAACCAAGGTTACTTTAATCTATTTTTTTTATTAACCTCTCTCTCCGACATCACTCCTATCGGCTGATTAATTAATATATATTGTTTTATACGTGAAATATATATAGTCAGTATTTGTTGGTAAAAAGTATTTTGAAAATTAGGTTCAACTTAAACAGACACTGTTTTGTAGTTAGTGCCTAAGCAAAGTCACGGTGTTCTTGTGGCCGGGAGGTTGGGTGCCTCTCCCCTCTGTGTCAGCCTATCTTTACCACCCACAATTTCAGGAGGAACCATCTGTGTATCTATACAAAACGCTACTAAATTGTTCATATAAGCTTGATAGATTCGTATTGTTTTCCGTTTCACCATCGTGCTGACTATCTCTTAGTTACCATTAACCTTTGCATTGTCGAGTAATGAAGCCGAATATCTGTTGAATGCTCTAACAACCATCTTCTTTTCGTATTTTTGAAAATAATTCTACTAATGACCTATCATTTTTTGCTGCTTTGACAACCGTCCCCTCCTCTACTTGACGACTAACTCTATTATTGGCTAGCTACTATTTTGTGTTGCTCACGCGACGTCCCCTTCTTTTCTAACGACCAACTCTATTATTGTCTATCTACTATTTTGTGATGCTCACGCGACCGTCCCCTTCTTTTCTAACGACTAACTCTATTATTGGCTAGCTACTGTTTTGTGTTGCTCACGAGACCGTCTCCTTCTTTTCTAACGACTAACTACTGTGAAACCAATCTTTTGTGTTGAGAAAACACGCCGTGGTAGCAGTGCTCAACACTGACCGTAAGATGTTATTTGACGCTTTGTTTCGGCGCTGCGCAGGGTCGGCGACGCAAAGGCTGCGGCACTTGCGAAAACTGCCTTCGCTCAGACGACTGTGGCGGATGCCGCTACTGCGCTGACAAGGCCAAGTTTGGGGGCCAGAACAAGCTGAAGCAGGTCTGCGAGAGGAAGAGATGCCTCCTTGACGTGCCACAGGTTAGTAAGACTTCCCAGCTGTTTGTACAGGCCTTGAAGATCCTTGCTAAAATAGGAGAACGTAATGTTTTTTTATTGAATTCGGCTGCTACCTATGAGGATTGTGTATTTATGGAACAGGTGACATGGTATGTGCCGATAAAAGCATAGATGTAATTAATTGCCTACTCAGGTGGAAATGTTAAGAGGATGAGTGAGTTAGTAGAATTTTGAACTCATTTGGTCTCATCACTTATTTTGAACTAAGTTCCAAGCCTCAAAACCTTAATACAAAAACTTCAAAGTGCCATTGAAGAATGATCAGAGAAGCGGTAGCTAAGCATTGGCTATTGCCATACCTTCATTAAAATGATCCTAGCATCACTGGCAAACGAGTTCACTAGCTTAGCTGTATAGGTCATAGTTCATCATGTTTATCTGCGTTTAAGGTTTACAGTTACATTTCTGCACTCTCCTCTAACAATGGCCCGGTTGCAGGGTGTGATGCAGAAATCCAAGACGCGCTGCCTGTCGTGCAA
Source organism: Gammarus roeselii (assembly GCA_016164225.1). NCBI lineage: Eukaryota > Metazoa > Arthropoda > Malacostraca > Amphipoda > Gammaridae > Gammarus > Gammarus roeselii. Next base: position 14,146 of record SDVV010002261.1, on the reverse strand, counting down.
GCCCTGCCTGCTGACTGAAGACTGCGACGAGTGTGAGAAATGTATCATCAACAAAGGCCTTCCCCCAACTGCCAAAAAATTGGTGAGTAGCCGCCGTCAACGTGGCGTGCTGTAGCTCCAAAAGAGAGATGCCATTCTTGGAATACTTCTATGATAAAATTGTCCACCTATTAGCTTGGACGCTAATAGGTGTTGCCCTCTAATTCTTGTTTTACTGCAAAATTTTGCAGCATTCAGACGTATTTTCTTAAGATACATACCGAAGTACTATAGACGTCAGAAATGTCGTCTTTTCGCGTTGTGTTTTTATATTTCTACTGGGAGATTCTAGGTGTTTTGGTATGCATATACATTTGGCTGTTTGCTCTAAGTCTAGAGGCAACTGCTGTATGTCTATTCATACTTATAAACGTACAATCTCCTTACAGGGACGTCGAAAAAAAAACATCCTATCACTGGCGTCTGTAGCACATCAAATTAATTTCGTAAAATATCCTCAAATCTGCATGGATTCAGATGGCAGTTCGTAAGATTAAATCATGTTTCCATCATCTAATTGTCATTGATGGTAGGTTCATTATAAGGTCGCGACAGGCGCTCTTTTTGTAGTTTTTGATGTTTAAGGCTCTCCAAGCAGAAATAATACCAACAGCAGTCATTGTGATCCTGTTTGAAGATGTTTACGCGTCAGAAACTCGTCAAACGCTTCACATTATCCTATTCAATGTGTATGTAGGCAGCCTACACGACCGGCTATTAATAGCCGTGTTGGCTGTCACATTGGCAACGGCTGTATCAACGCAGTTAGAAACGCCGACGATATGGTCCTACTGGCCCCTCATGTGGATGTTCTTCAAATAATGCTAAATATATGCGAGGCCGGGGCCGGAGCACTAGATACTAGCATGCTATCTGTTTGTATGCTAGTAAGCACCATGCAGAGGTTACATTCCTACTTTGTCTCGAAGTATTTTTTTTTGGTGCGTAATTTGAATGTATTGGTAAGAATGCTTTGCTAAGCTTGTTTCTTTGTAATCATTGTACCATCGAGTGCTTCAATAAAGACAGTGTTATTATTATTATTATCAGTTATAAGTGGCCCAAACATTCATTGTTCCTGAAGAAGAAATGAGCTCGCGTATTGTTGCTATATTCTCTCAAAGGAGCTCACGTTTAAGAATCACGTTTTTCATCTCCAGATGTGCGAGTCCCGGCTGTGCGAGTATCTCGAGATGGAGGATCTTCGAGCCCGTAACTTCACAGAAGAGCCGTCGCCCTATTCCACGGAGTCTGTGCTGACGGAGGCGCAGGCCGTTGTCATGGCTGCTGCTGCCGCCGCCGTCGTTGGAGGAGGAGCTTCCAACTGCCCTTCCCCTGATGACTTCGCCTACTTCCACGGTGACAAAAAAGCCAGGAAGATGCTTAAGAAGAAGACTAAAGACGGAAAGGGTAGCTCTCCTAAGGTAAGCAGAGTAAGTACCTCCAACGGCCAGGAGGCCAATAATTGATGTACCCTCATCCGTAACGTCCTGCAGTGTTCGTCTTCCATCAACACCCACGTTACTAGTTTTGAATTCCTCTTCCTGTATCTCCTGTTCGTAAGATATCATCCCTGTTTTTTGCACGTGCTCACATTTTTATGCTCGGATATTAGTGACCTACCTTGATACAGCAGGTAAGTTGCTCCTCTCTCCTTACTGGCGAAGCTTTGGGTTTCTCGGCTAACATAAGAGATCATTGTCAACCTGCTTTCGATTCTTACAATGTTCTTCATTTCCAAAACAACAACTGATCTGTTGAAGCTTGGAATCGAAATCTCCTTCTTGAACACCATTTCTGCAATTAGCCGCTGCTGTTCAAATAGAAATAGTTTTCGAAATCGCGTGCTAAGTCCAATTATCTGATAAGTGTTATAAAAGAAATAGTGTTATAAGTTCATTTTTTCAAATAATATTGTGTGAATTGTTCACTTACAACAATAAAGGATCCCTCAGCCCCATTGATCAGATTCACAAAGTATTGTTTTAAACGTATATTTCCCCTAACTTGGATCCATACAATTGTTATTTTTTGTAATATGGAGATTTTCGCTTGTATAGCAGGTTGCACCGTAACTGCCACCTGATAGCCTGTTTTTTTTACCCACGCGGTTCATAGGCTGGCATTTAAGCATTTATGAGACCGGCCAGAATGTCTCACTCAGGGTCAGGTAGGCGCGAACCTACTAACTCCAGCTCCCAATGCACGTCTGTTGTGAGAAGAGCCCGACACACTACACACTCGGACACCGAGCTATTAGCCGAGAGGATTCAAATATCATTTTCACTCTGTTTTCTAACTCATGTTATTCACTCACCTTTGTGCCTGCTCACATAAAAATCGAATTCACTAACAACGTTCTTCACTGCGTACTTGCTTTCTAGTTGGTCTAACCGTTGTTTGCCAAATTACATAACCTACCTCAAAACTACGTACCTACCAACTGCCTTCTGTAGTTATTTCGTCGTTTTCCTTCACCTCGTTCTACCTCAAATGCCTGTTATTCTCAGCCTAAACAACTCTTTACCTAAGATCTAATTAAATCTTTCGCTTTATTTGCCATAAAACCGTTTTAAATTGTGTATGTTTGTACAAAAATATGTATGTACAGAAATATGTATATATCACTTTTGCAATTCTTCAGCACTCTTCACTATTCAAAATGTCCATGTCATTTGCTGCATTTTGTATAACTGTAATGTAATACTTCACACTGTACTTAACGGTGCACCCATGCTTGTTTATTTCTACTTGTCTGATTGCTTTACTCTGATCCCATCGACTGTGGTCGTACTACCTGTGTTTGTCTCAGACTTCCAAGAAACAGTTAGAGCCTCGTTTTCATTCAACTTTCTAAAATGCTTGCTGATTGTAGCAGCAGGTGTCAAACGTATTTCTTACTCAGCATTGTTAATCCGTCTATCAATCTATGAAGACACAAGCCTATAGCCTATGCTGTCACTGGTAATTTCTCGTGAACCACAATTAACCAATCACAGAAGACCACTGACAACATTTTGGGTATTAAAAAAAACGTGACGCCTCTGAACTCTGCAATTTTCAATAGTTTTTTAACTGTTATTTGTGTTTTACCATCAGGCCCGCACCAAGTATCAGTGCAACACTTGCTGGGGTTGCACAACCACCTCGCCCTGTCAATTCTGTGTCTACTGCCGAGACATGCCGAAGCACGGTGGCACTGGAAAGTACAGACAGGTGAGGGAAAATAACATTATTATGATTTACTATTTGTTGTTTTGTTTAATCACTTTGCCAACAATGAGGATTTTATTGATTTTGGACTATAATTCATACCATATTGAAAATCGTGACAATTCGTTGCAATTGCTCCTATCGTAATATTTTTTCTGCTCATTTTAATATGTACAGTTGTTCATGCAGTTCTTAATAGTCCGAAGAACCGCGTCTTTGGCATTGAAACGTCATCTTCACCCAACTGTAATATACTCATGTCTGATGTCTTTCAGAAATGCGTGAAGCAGCTCTGTATCCTGCACCCTCGACTCCAGTCAAACAAAATCAACGTACTCGACCCCGAAGCTCCTCTGCAATGCGAACTTGAGGTCGTCCTCGACCCGTTCAAGGACAACTTCGACGCAGCCGCTGTGACCAAGGTTGCCATGGTGAACTTCCTGCGACTCCACCACCGCCAGGAGGGCGGTGACAGGGAACGACAGACCGCTAAAATGTTGGACATCTTGGCTCGAAGGAAGCAGATACTTGCAGAGTCATCTGTTGGTAACGATATAGACTTCAAGGAGGAGCGAGGGGAGGTGAGGCTCGCGCATGTGAAGTTAGGAGTGAAGTATCTTTATGGAAGACAGGCAGTAAGAATGAGGCGATTATGATAGTTTGGGTTTAATCCGACAAGACTGTATTAACAGACATTTTTCTACCGCGTTCACAAGTGAAGTTTGATTTTTTAATGCAATTTTTTCAATCCACATCCTCACAAAACAAGTACCATTCAATTATTCAATTTCACGGCATAATTCTGTCATGAAGATATCACACTTTAATTTTATCCGTTTACTATTTATCATTTTGATCACTTTTTCCAGACTCCAGACAACCCTGAGTACTCAAGCGAGCCGTGCCGTGCCTCCGGCAGCACCACGGCTAGCACGCCAGAGCCCTCTGACGGTGGGCTGGCTGCTTACCAGTCTCGGCACCTGCCCGACCTTCGCCCCATCCTCGGCTCTACCGTCTCCACCTCAGCTGCCATTACCAACGCTGATATGACCGCCGCCTACAACGCTGCTCTTAGTGGTGTCCTTGCTGCAACCACTCCAATGTCAGACTATGCTTCTGTCATGCAGATGCAACAAATGATTCAACAGCAATGCAGCTCTCTTGCTGCCGCTTCAGGAGCTACCTCCATCAACACCTCTACGCATGTCAATACCAAAATCGATACGGTTACAATTGCCGATACAGTTCAAAGTGAAGCGGATGTAGACGTGGAGCAGGTAGAAAGTATTGTAGAGAATGACTTGAACATTGCAACGGATTTGAGCTCACAGAAGAAGAACATCCAGCCTGAGATCCCACCTTCTACCGACCCAGAAATCATTCCTCTGATTTCTGCTGCTTCCGCCATCGCCACGCCTTCTGACGCAGAAATTACTGCTGACCAACCCAAGTATACAACTGAAAATCAACAACCAGCTTTACTTGTTACAGTAGCTTCTGCAACCTCTCTTCAAGAAGAAAATTACAAAGAAATTGTTGAAGTCTCTGATGCTCCCGCTGGTGATGCAAAGGAAGAAGAACCACTGGAGTTAGAGGAAGATAAATTTACAAAGCAAACCAGCCCACGGCGGGGCCGAGGGACTCGAGGGAAGCGGTCATCAGAGAATAGAGGACGCACATCCCGGTCTCGAAGTCAACGTCGTTCCCCGTCACCGTCCTCTGCTGGCACTGTGCGGACGAGAGCTCAGTCACGCGAACTGCCACCACGACGTGCTCGTGCTAAAACAAATTCCTACGCTGTTGATCCTTTTGACCACCTAGACCACTCAGGTGAGGGAATTTCCATTCAAGGTTTTACGATCACTAAATTAGATGCGTGGCGATTAAGTCAATACTGCGATAAAGTATGCGACGAAGATGCCCAGTATCATAAGACCTCTTACTACACCTTCCACCTATCTATCGTTTGTCCACTTATCAGTTTGAGAACATTTGCAATTTTTTTGAACATGCAAACTGTATTTCTGAAATATAATTTATTGCTCGGAAATAAATCTCCAAATAATCATTACCGTCTTTTTGATCCTCAGAAAGCGACGACGTGCTGGAAGAAGTCGCTTTAGCTGCTGATCAGCCTTCCTTGGAAGAAAACGGTGCCCTGGTGAAAGGAAGCAGTGAAGATGATGAGGACACTCGGTCCGCCGCAATCCAAGCCGCTGTTCAAGGTGTACTTGACCACGAGCTAGCTGAGGCCAGGATCACTGAAGACTCTCAACAGCACCGTTCGGACTATCAGTCTCCTCAGACAGACGATCAATCTCCTGTTGTAGATGAAACGGAGAGCGGAAGGTGGGACGGCAAGACTGCATTGACCTCGCTGAGTGAACCTCTCGGCAATGATGCCAATGGCAACAAAACTGATGCTTCCTCGGCACAAGCAGCCAAACTGTACTGCTTGGAGCAGGAAGTCCATGAAATCCAGCCTCTCGACGTATCTGAGCGCAAGCTGCATCAACATGACTGTGCGGCCAGTGCGGAGTTTGCGACGGGCGCGGTGGCGCCCCCGCCTGTGCCCAAACTTAAACTCCGTCTAAGTAATGGTCCATCGAGGGCAATTGAAAAGGTAGAAAATTTTGACACTAATGGTTTGAACTCCTAACATATCCTCCCTTCGTAAATTTAGTGGGTAGTTAAGGTGTCGTTAAGCGCCATAGCAAAGTAAGTGTCGTGTCTTTTGAACGCTGAAGCTATTGATCAGTTTTTCTTCTATTTGTGAAGTGGTTATAATTTTTGACAAAGCAAAGATAAATAGATAGTTAATTGGTACCTGTCATTGCCCTTATTGCTGTTTTATAGTGTCAAGTCAGCAGTCACTTATTCATCACAGTAACTGTTTATTGTTTTAAAGATATTGAATGAGTATTGTTATGTTGGTTTTCATTTTTCTCTATGAAGATTCTGCAAACAGTTTGTTACATTTCCCGTTGAGTGATGATGTATCGATACGCTCTGTACAGCCCTTTTCATGTCGGGTAGTTACATGCAGTGTCAGTGGGTTTTAAGTTAGCTTGCACTCTTTTAGCTCCGTGTATCATCCCTAAGCTATAAGATGCCTGGATCGAACTCACTTAGTCGTGATTAGCATGCCATCGTTTCCTACCTACCAACACTGTGCCATTTATAAGAAAGTATACACTTGATATTTAGTATTTTCAAAGCTATATTCCATCCTGATAAGGAGTGGATTGAAAAGAGTGAATGAAATTGGAATGTGCGAAGTGTTGCATAGGATATTGAAGTGGTTTAGTGCAGTTTTAAGAATGTGAAGATTGAATTAAATTTTATTGGAATCGATTAAACGTCGTAGGTAACTAACTATATTAGTTTTTAAATGTGAATTATATAGTTCACCGCCAGCTGCTTCGAAATCGTGGAGGATTTGAGTGAACGTTTTACGTATATTACAAAAATGAAAGTGATTTATGTGGAGCAAACCTTCTTTAAAGTTGATGACAGTCATCTCGGTTAGAGAGACATCTATTTATTTTTAAATTAATAGTTCTTTTGTGTTTTTAATGCACTGATCCTGTTGTATTGAACTAATCTGCACCAACTTTGTGTCTTAGTAAACAAAATTCATTCTTTCTCTTGCCGTGTGTTAGGTCATTCACTGCTCTTTCAACCTATCCCATAATTCAAACACTCCATTGACTTTGAGATGAATTGATTTGAAGTGCTGTAGTTATACTCCTTCTGGGATTCTAGTTTCAAGGACGGTCGTTGCTCGGTAGTATCTACCGTGGACACGACCACCCTAGCGATATGTTTGTTAAAGTTTGAGTTTAGTGTCGAAAGATTCGTATTTAACATAACATCAGTCACAAGTGTTTGCGCTCCGTGTCAACAGGACTTGTTAGTGCCATTCCTCCTATCGCGCTAGAAATCCCGGACACTCTAATCAATGCCATCCCTATGAAACGTGTACAGAGTAGCTGACAGTATTTAGTGCTCTCAATGTAGCTGAAGCGATGCAACGCTACATCAGGATCCCTGCTGTAGTTCCAGGTTTCTTAAAGGGTCATCTATGTGTGCTTGTATACCTACACTTACTGTACATAGAAAGAAAAGTCATAGCTATGATCGTTCCGACGCTAGCTTTGTTATATTATACAATTAAAACTGCCTTCAGCTCCATTAACTGAGCGGGTTTATGAAATGCTTTTAGAACTATTTTTTTTAGATTAGTGACGTGCCATCATCAGTTTCATGTAGTTTTTATCGAAACGTATTCAGTACTGCTACCTTGTAGCTATATCTTTTCTCGTGTCTTTCCACTGTTAAGGACTATGAAAATTTCCTAATCCTTTTCAAACGATAGATAGGGCTATGAGCAGAGTACGCCACGCATTCAACCTGCGTTAAGACATAGATGAGTGTTGAACTACTAGAAACCCTTATATGTAACACCTACTCTATATACCAATAAGAAACCTTGGCTAGTGGAAGGGAGAGTAACGTTCCAAACAATGAACGATTGGAAGTTATAACGTCGAGCAAACATGTTCACGTAAATTTCAGATCCCAATCAAGAGCAAAAGTGAACAATCTTTTGATTAATCAGTGATTATTCCTCACTGTGACTGCTCTATTAGAATCTGACTTTGTTTTACTAATTCAGTGCACTAGAAAGCCTTGGCCCTCTAATCTAATCTTGTTCTTCTAATGCCTCATTAAATTTTTCTCGCTTAGAAGAAAATGTTCACTCTTCCACCTATAATTTTACGAATACCTATTTGATATAATTGTTACCAGAGCGCTAGCAACACAAGTTACTCGACTATAGTTACCAGGATAATGATCACTATAGCTGTGCGCCATTTTCCTCCACTAGTGCCCATTAGCTCTTAGTTGCACAGGTGCACTACCAGCGTTAATTATTTCAAGATTGTGTTGTAATAATTCTGTTTGGTTGCCGTTACAAGGTCCGTTGGTATTGTGCTGGAAGGCACTAGAGAATCTTGGCAATCTAATCTAGCTATCATTGTGCTAATGAACTGTAATTATAATTCTGAACGAAAGTCGTTCAAAAATCGCTGCTGACAACGTTCTTGTGCAGATTTATGTGATCAGTTAAAGTGTACGCAGAAGTAACAGTGTTCTGTTAGTTATGAATCGAACTGTCGTGCCCTCCTCGTCGGGTGAGTCACATCTGGTCATGCCATACGTTGGCTTGATGTAATTACAGCTTTAAGTATTGAAGGCGTGGAAACTTCTTCCTCACAAGTCATCGAAGTCCATGACCTTGGCAATTATACTCCCAAAAATTATTAACTTTCCATTGTACGTATGCTAGTGCACTGATCCCTCTGGATAGGTCTACTATTCCATGTGTTTTGGTATATACAGCGTTTATTCTGAGCTGTCCGAGTTGTTTATCCCGCGCTCTTCGCTGTCTTCTGCTCTCAGCCTGCTAAGAGGATCTTCAACTGGTCGACGGTGTAGAGCGGAGATCACTAAGAGGTTGACCATGCTACGTATAACCTGCCCGTTTGGACAAGCACTAAACTGCTCAAATGCGGACACCTTAAACATATAGAAAACATTCATTATGAGCTCTCCATATAGTTGCTCTTTTGAAACCTCAAGCTGGAATCTTACCCGGTGTGATCCTGCTTGGTGTATTATTTCGTTCCTTCTTATGTGATTTCCACTTAAAGAAGGATTTTGGGCTTGCCGGATAATTAAAAAAAGATTTCCCATCTCTAACCTTAGCAAGTTGACAAATTGTCCGTAGGACGAAACTAACATTTTTTTTGTTGCCTACTGTCCTAGTTACATCGGTTAAATGTAAAGTGTTCCATTGTTCATTGCCTTTCCGCAACGCATTCCGGCACTTCGCTTGTCCCGTGTTTCAGAGTATCTGGGCCCTTGTTCGTCCATCTTCTTACCTCTGACCTAGAAAGCTATATCCGTGCTAGACTGATAGTGTATATATTGTAATTACTATCACCCATATTCGTCAGCTGCTTCTGCCTCAGTAAATATACTACAGGGAATGTTGGATTGGTCACCAATTCGTGTAGAAATGTTGTTAGAGATGGATATTCTTGTGTAGAATGTTGTTAGAGATGGATATTCTTCTGTTGGGAGTCGCGTGATGATTGGATATGTGTATATAGGAGGTGAAGACTGAAGAATACTAGTCAAGTCGAAAGTGGGTCCGTTTGCTGTGTAAATAGTTACTAGATTTCATACGGTGTTTTATAATCTTAAGAGCATTTGCATTCCTTTAACAATTCTTGGAATAGTTTTTTTTCAAAATGAAAATATTTATAGTTTAATTTCATCTTGATTGATCTTTTGGAGCAGGGCATATTAATATCTTTTATTCCGGTTGAGACAAAACTTTGTATTGTCTTTAACATATTTTACGGAATTTTTTGTATTACAAGCTGAAGCGGTTGTTCTAGTAGGTGCTGGTAGCTCTTTGGCGATCTCGCTTTTCCAGGTTGCTCATAACCTTGGAGATTTTGATCACAGGAGTGTTTCATTTCTCTTGCTGTCATATTTCACTGATCCCGGGTACGTGAAAAACTTTCAGATCCATTAAACTTTGTCCACAACAAACTGCTCTGGAGCCGGGACATGATAAATGTTGCACTCTGCTGTTGATATTTTCGTGTAGAAAATTCGTTGGTGCCATTTTGCGTTATAATAAAGCTGGATAAAACATGAAGGATCATTTCACAGCTCTGATGGAGTTGAGTCTCTTAATTCAACCTAATCTAATCAAACTTGAAAGACGAGAAGCTTCCGTATGAGCGGCAAATGACTGGAGTGCTATTTCAATCAGCATCCCTGAACGTGCTGAACAGCGTGACGTCACGGTTGTTACACTGCGGGCATTAACTGAACTTGCGATGCTCCTCCAGACAGGTCTGTTGGTTGAACATCTCGTAAGCGTAAATAGATTTTTCATCATTACCAAGTGATGACCTTTTTACATCCATCTTATTTGTACCTTTACTGTCTACAGTTCATGATTAATGATGAACCACTCGTTCGGTGCCAGAAGGTTATTGACGAGTGCACTAGAAAACCTTGGCAATCTAATCTTGTGGTGGACCCCATTTTTCACAGTCATGACTTTCGGGACCTTTTCCAAGCACACGAAAGGTTCTCAAATGTAGATGCCTGCGGTACATAACTGGTCGTCGCTCCTATTTGAAGAATGAAAAATGATTCCATTGCTTCTTTCCACTGGATGCAGGTGGAAGGATTCATCAGACATCGAATAAAAGTATGTATTGTGTCGATTTTTTGACCGTCGTCGAACCGCCAGGGCTGTTTTTGTTCAAAGTCTTTCTCAGACCATTGTACAGTAGACTAAGTAAGTGTTCTTTAATGCTTTTCACTTGTTCCAGCAAATGGATATGAATCGCTTATTTTTCTGCTGTAAAGGTAATCTTGTATATTGTGCTACTAAAAGTCATTGTTATTGCTGATCTATTTTATTATCTTTAAGTATGCAAAGGATTTTTTTCATACGTAGGGTAGCTTAAAAGAAACTGGGACTTGCTTCAGATCCACCCAGAGTCAAAGATCTTGGTCTGTTGAAGTCACGACGTACTCGAACCTGGTACTTCAGTGTTTCGCCCTCTTGCTAGCCGGTCTGATGCAAAATCATAGCAGGTCAATACACAAAATCTTTATAGTAAAAAATGTACAGGTTTCACGAGGATCATTACTATAACAACAACAGTATATGGGAGGTATATTTTCAACTGTGTTCAATATAACTTCTTTGCAATTGTGTACATGGATTTTAATGATAATCAAAGCGACTTCTTCCACGCTTGTTGATCTCGCTTTTATTTACAATTCATAGATGCTCTCACAGCTTTTACGAATTGTAAACAATTATCCTCTACTAAAAAATGAACAAACCTATCTCTTTCCCTTTGCAAATTCGAATAATGGAGCAAATTTATTGATAAGATCATCCTATTCAGTAGTCCATAGTGGCATGAGCAATGTGAAGTAATTTCCTGTCCCCGGGGTAAAGTTTGCTCAGAATTGATGAACTTTTATACCAAAATGACGTTTTTATGCCAGTACAATATACTTTCTGTGAAACTCTACCCATTCTTTACCTCACTTACCGGACTGCGCTGTGTACACTTAGAACGATGAGCGCTATTAAAAGCGAGGGTACTCTTCTCCATTGTGCTACAACCCTCGTTCCCGCGAACTGACTCCGGGTGTAAGAGTTACCAACTGTCGCATCACGTATACCTTTAAATACATTAACATACGCTATTAAAAGCGAAGGGTATTTCTCTCCATCGAGCTACAACCCTCGTTCCTGTGAACAGTTTTCAGGTGTAGAAGTTACCAAGTGTCGCGTCACATATGCGGCAGTGCCGTGTGAGCCTCTCATCAGGAGAGGAACTAAACTTCGCAGATGTAATCTTTTTGACCAGGTTAACACCTCGCTCATTTATTGCATTTGCTAGGGCTGCTGGTCTCAAGAAAATTAGTCTATTTGCAATTTATCTTGCCAGGACAGCTCATTGAACCGTTCTACTGTTATAAGAACTAACACAGTGGTAGGTCTGTATTTCTGGATCATGGTTTGTGGCTTGGTCAATATCCTACCAGTAAAAGAATAAAATAGTCCAAATTTGCTATCGCACGATCTGTTTTATGTAAAAACTGTTATCCGTAGACTCTCTTGCTTTAAGGCTACATCATTTTTTTCTTGCTGTGTTCAGTGGCGGGTCTAGGAGTACGTCGATTGGTCCATGAACGGTAACGATTACTCTGTTCTGATAGTGAAATGTTATGTCGTGAGACGTCCCAGCCGATGGTACCTCCTCAACATTCAAGTATCATGGATCCGCCACTACCAGCTCACATACACTCTTGTTGAATAGTTTCTAATGGTTGTCAGAGTGAAGCTGGGGATAATAGGCAAGGGAAGCTATGATCACCCGCTGTATTTTTACTGCTTATTAGTACTACTGACGAGTTTCAAAGTACAATGCCCTTTGAATTCATTATTCTGTTCAGAATGTATCAATAAATCTCAAAATCTGTTATATCATCATTATCCTCATTGCAACGCAAAAACGTTTATTTGGGTCAATCGTTTTTAAATCCGTTTGGGAAAATATTCACGATTCTGATTGATTGATACTATGCGGCCATGGAACTAAACGTAAAACGTGGGATATGCTGATCATATCCGAATTTGTATAATCGATTACAGTCTTGGGAATACAAATGAATGCTCTCGGATACTTTGAATTTTAATTTTCAATGTACTGAAGATGAAGTGTTAGAAAGGTATGGACACAGTGACGCTGTAGGATAGGATCAATAATGACGTCCAGATGAAAACGGGGATTGTTAGGTCAGATGACCGAGTAGATGCACGTGTCCTGAGGTGGTTCAGGTACTTGGTGAGAATGTGAGATTGGTGAAAAGGGTGATAGAAATGAATGTGAATGAACGTAGGCCGATAAATGGATGGCTGGCATGAAGCAGGTTTTGGGGAGGAGTGTGGAGATAGCTAGATAGCGTACAATGGACGCCCTTGCTTGAGTGGAACGGTCACCCTTGGCGTCTCGTATAGAAACGGGAGAGGTGGGGAAGGGCCCAGTAATTATGTTGTCGAGCCCAGCTGCTGACACTGATCTCGGGCTTGTCCTTGACCCGAAGCGCTTATTGCGAGGTCCTGGCGAGACCCTGTATCACCAAAGCGCCAAGTTGTATTATGTCTAAGAGAAGCAAGTGTGAGGCATGCCTTGCCGTCGACCGCCCCTTTTCTGGAGGATTCGGCATTTTGTCTGTATCTGTAATTACTAGGGAATACTTGAAGTTGAGTTTATTATACGTATATTGAATAGAAACCATATTGTACATATTCCAGTACGATATTGTTCTAAACACGAAAAAAACTGTTGTTTATGCCCAGGGTCAAACATCTCTGTTGACTAAATCCACAGCACGCGTAAATACACTTAACAGTCACAGCATTGACCAATAAAACATTCAGGTTGTACCCGACCTATGAAGTTGAACCATATATCATATCATGCATCCGACCTTGGCAATCACCGGGAGGTTATTGTAGGTCAAATGAGGTTTGGCTGGACGATGTTCAACTTTCTCGGCTGAAGTGAGAAAATTATGGCGGATATCACCTTGCTGGTTCGCAACACGTTTGAGGTTGCAGCACAGGATTTACCACATTGATTGTTCGGGATTTTGCGCTCCCGGGCTCCCTAGCTTCTGTTATCTAGTTCAGATTGGATTCTCAAAAGAGAAAATTGTCAAGTTTACAGAATTGTACGCATATGTCGAGATTCTATTCGTAGTCGCTCTAAATTGTTGCCCTGACAGCAGAGCAATCTATTATGTAAACTTAGATTTACAACTGCGAAAAATTCGTGATTTTGCAGAGCGAAATCTTTAACGTTAGTGACTGCGCACGTATGAATTTATAAATCTCTGTTGCGGTACTCTTCTTCTCTGGAGCTCAGGCGTTAGTCTTTGAATTTGGGCTGAGCGACTCGATGGAAAGGAACTTGCACTCTGTTGTTGTTGCTTAGCCCCGGTTTCCACCTACGGTTGGGGTGGATGGATGCTTATTCATTTTATAGATCATTAACACTTTATTTTAGTATTTTAGTATTTCTTCTTGCTTGGGCTCTATTATTTTTCTCTGCCCTTTTTTCATGGTGATGAATTTTAAATTTGTTATCATTATTATTATATGTAACGAGGTTGGTTGAGAGAAGGTGACCCAGGGAGAGGAGGTACTCGTGGGATCCGCGGGACTCGAGGACCCGGGGTTTCGGGAGCCCGGGGGACTTGGGAGACCGGGTGG
>SDVV010002260.1:0-23417 GCA_016164225.1 Gammarus roeselii | reverse complement strand
GTATACATTGAGCATTAAATTTCAAATGCTGTTCAGTATTCGTCAATTTCGTCCTAACTGATTCAACTGTTCTGGGTCGCTTCTTTTCATCTTCACTGCAGGTATTCAGTACTACTTTGGATAACCAATACGGTTGACACACTTCGATTTTCTCCATTTATTGGTCGACGTTTCGAGCTAACACTGAGCTCATACTCATGATTTCTGTTGGCTAAGGCAAAGGAACAATATTATTTTCTATGGAAACTTCAGATTTTAATTAGGTGATAATAATTTTGCCTAAAGAAACATTTGCGAGAAACAAGTTGAACAGGGTGAAATCTTAGTGCGCGTAGCTGGGAGAGCATGTGAAGAGCACGATTCATCAGATCATTAGAGAGCAGCATAACACGGGTAAACCAAGATTTTGCGAGTACAGATGAATTGTCTAAGCGAATTGATGTGAACTGAAGGAACTGAAAGCTATTAGGACTGTGCTATTTACAATCGAATTTGAAGAAATCAGATGGAAACTATCTAGTAGTAAGCAGCGGCTTAAAATTTCACGTAGGACAAAACGCGGGTGTAAATTACCATCTAGAAAATAGCTAGCACTCTACAGAAACCCTCATCCTGGAGGTTGAGGTAGGGTCTCGTTTCATTTATCAACAAAGACTCGGCGATGGTAAGGCTCTGCTTTGTAGCTCCTCGGTAGATAACAGTGGTAGATTTCATCAGTTCTCTCGTAGGAGGCTTGGTGTCGTTAACATTTTTGTTGTGTAACCTGATGGCTCCGGATTGTGCATGGGAGTAGAAACGCTGCGCAACCGTGCGCGTGGTGTAGCCGATGTAGCTACTAGCATTGCAGCTAGCCTCTGGGCAAGTGTACTGGTACACCACGCGACTGTCAACGTTGCTTTGGTACATTTTGTTTCTAATAAGCAAATTTTTCAGTTTAAGATTTCTGTAATAAATTCTAACTTTGATGCTCTTGGTGGAGTCCACGGGTGTAACGTTCTTTTGAATAGCACTTCTGATGCGCTGTTCCTCGATTACTGCTTGACTGTTGAATTGATTCCTGAAATATAGTACAATACTCTTGCTATGGTCGATATTCGGAAGCGGATGGTCAAGTTTGCGTGATAGGAAACTGGCTATAGTATTGTCAACAAGTTGAATCGGGAAGTTATTGTTAATCAAAATTTGTTTAATTCTTTTAATTTCGCTGTGTCAGCTTGCCCAACTGTTACAAATGGAGTAACCGCGGTGTAGAAAGGAATTTATAACGGCCAACTTGTATCTAAGCAGACAATTACTCTTGAAATTTAGGCATTCATCGCTGTTTGTAATTTTCCGGTTGACTGAATTGTCAATGCCTTCCGGAGTGCGCTGAAGAAGGACATCAAGGGATGGTATTTTTTTCCCGATTTCAGTTTCGTAAGTGAATTGTAATACAAAGTGCTCTTCGAAATAGTTCTTGAGAAGGTTGAATTGCTCGATCGAATCAATTGCAAAGAAACAATCGTCAACGTAACGGCAATAGATCCTAGGTTTCACAGGTAATGTTTGAAAGTCTTCATTTTCCAGGCGGCACATTTAAAACGATGCCAAAGTAGGGCCCAATGGTGACACCATACTCACGCAGTCGAACTGTACGTACATTACACCATCTGGACTGCGAAACGGCGACTTAGTCGTGCAAATTGTTAGAAGTTTTCTCGTGATTGGCTTAGGTATGTCTGGGGCTGGTAGAGCATTATTATTGTAAACGTTTTCGAGGATGATGTCGATTGTTTCTTGGACCGGAACGTTCGTAAACAACGACCATACGTCCAACGAGGCAAAGAACTTGGGCTCTTCAATTGTTTTCACTATTTCTTTGAACTCATGGGTTGATTCTATCCTCTGCCGTTTCGGCATGTACGGAATTATTATCCTGTTTAGATCTTCAGCAGTTTCATAAACGCCAGTACCAATCTGGGAAATTATTGACCGAAGAGGTGGGTCGTTTTTTTATGGATTTTAGGATTGTCATATATATATCCTGGCTCATAATATCGTTCCAATTTATTTAGAGGGTTATTGCACTTCGTGGCGTTGATGGTGTCTATAGAGGAATCAATCTGTTTCTTAATCTCTTCGGTACTGTCTTTCGAAATTTTATTGAATTTAGTCCGGTCACTCAAAATCCTGCTGATTTTGTTGCAGTAGTCTTCCTTTATGAGTATGACGAAAGTGTTGCTTTCATCTGCTCTTCTAATGACGATATCATCGTTGCTGCGGAATTGCTTTAGCTTTGCATATTATTGTTTTGATAGAACATCTTGATTATGGTCCATGGTCCTAGTCAGTCCAATTCTTTTGAGGTCACTTCGCAATACCTCGTCGTCCTGTATTTTGATGTGGCCGGCCTCAGCTTTGTTCTTAATCGAGTCATACAACTTCTCGACCTCTATTTTCTTTTCAAGGTGGTTCGTTTTTCCCTTAAGGTGACAATTCATTCCAAGTTTGAGAATGTCTCTCATTTCATCGTCGATGTGAACATCTGTGAGGTTGACGACTTTGGAGTAACCACTCTTTAAGGGGACCTTACCATCGTACAAATCACAAAGCTTCTTCGTGTGCCTTACTTCAATGTTGACTCGGGTTTTCTCGTCCACTCTGGACAGAAACATCTTGAAAGCATCAAATCGGATAGCAGATTTGACTGAAGTCCCAAAAGCTTCTAAGTGACGATCCAGGTCTGCTTTTAGATTTTCAGTTTCCAACTTAAGGTTCTCCATCTCATGCTTAACGAGGTCCTGACGGAACCTTTTGACGAATGCTTGAGAACCTGTTTCAGCATTATGTAGTCTGATAATGGTAAAAATTGGTGACATGTCATGTTGTATACATTGAGCATTGAATTTTAAATGCTGCTCAGCATTCGTCAATTTCGTCCTAACTGATTCAACTTTTATGAATCTCTTCTTTTCATCTTCACTGCAGGTATTCAGGACTACTTTGGATGAGCATGTGAAGAGCACGATTTATCAGATCATTAGAGAGCAGCATAGGACGGGTAAACCAAGATTTTGCGAGTACAGATAAATTGTCTAAACAAATTGATGTGAACTGAAGGAACTGAAAGCTATAGAACACTGTGCAATTTACAATCGGATTTGAAGAAATTATGTGGAAATTATCCAGTAGTTAGCAGCGGAACAAAATTTCACGTAGGACAAAACGCGGGTAAAAATTATCATCTAAAAAATAGCTAGCACTCTGCAGAAACCCACATCCTGAAGGTTGAGGGAGGGTCTCGTTTCCTTTATCAACAAAGACTCGGCGATGGTAAGTCTGCTTTGTAGCTCCTCGGTAGATAACAGTGGTAGATTTCATCAGTTCTCTCATAAGAGGCTTGGTGTCGTGAACATTTTTGTTGTGTAACCTGATGGCTCCGGATTGTGCATGGGAGTAGAAACGCTGCGCAACCGTGCACGTAGTGTAGCCGATGTAGCTACTAGCATTACAGCTAGCCTCTGGGCAAGTGTACTGGTACACCACGCGACTGTCAACGTTGCTCTGGTACATTTTGTTTCTTATCAGCAAATTTTTCAGTTTAAGATTTCTGTAAAAAATTCTAACTTCGATGCCCTTGGTGGATTCAATTCAATGAAATTTCTAAAGACAGCACCGAAGAGATTAAGAAACAGATTAATTCCTCCATAGACACCATCAACGCCACGAAGTGCAATAACCCACTAAAGAAATTGGAAGGACATTATGAGCCAGGATATTTTTATTGTAATCCTAAAATCCATAGAAATAGCAACGACCCACCTCTTCGGCCAATAATTTCCCAGATTAGTACTGCCGTTTATGAAACTGCTAAAGATCTAAACAGGATAATAATTCCGTACATGCCGTAACGGCACAGGATAGAATCAACCCATGAGTTCAAAAAAATAGTGAAAACAATTGAAGAGCCCAAGTTCTTTGCCTCGTTTACGTATAGTCGTTGTTTACGAACGGTTCGGTCCAAGAAACAAATGACATCATCCTGGAAAACGTTTACAATAATAATGCTCTACCAGCCCCAGACATACCTAAGCCAATCATGAGAAAACTTCTAACAATTTGCACGACTAAGTCGCCGTTTCGTAATCCAGATGGTGTAATGTACGTACAGTCCGACGGCGTGAGTATGGGGTCACCATTGGGCCCAACTTTGTCATCGTTTTACATGTGCCGCCTGGAAAATGAAGCATTTCAAACATTATCTGTAAAACCTAGGATCTATTGCCGTTACGTTGACGATTGTTTCCTCGCAATTGATTCGATCGAGCAACTCGACTCTCTCAAGAACTATTTCGAAGAGCACTCTGCATTACGATTCACATACGAAACTGAAATCGGGAATAAAATACCATTCTTTGATGTCCTTCTTCAGCGCACTCCGGAAGGCATTGACACTTCAGTCTACCGGAAAATTACAACAGTGATGAATGCCTAAATTTCATGAGTATTTGTCCGCTTAGATGCAAGTTGGCCGTTATGCAACAAATCCTGAACACAAGGAAACTTTTCTTCATAGACATAGACATAGAAATACAGCTGTTTCACCTAAGATATGAGGGTGGCTAAGTTAGGCTGACACGGAGGGGGGGAAGCGCCCAATCTCCCCGCCACAAAACCCGTGTCCATGCCGGGGCTCGAACTTGCGACATGCAGCACCAGAGGCTGACACTGCTGTCGGATACGCTAACCACTCGGCCACGGCGGCAAAATCTTCTTACTCCTTTCCTGACTCTTTTCCTTACTCATTAAAAATTGCTAGCGTGACACCCATTCACAAAAATGGCGACCAAACTGGGACAGGAAATTATCGACCCTTCTCAGTCCTTCCCCTATTCTCCTATTTTTATAATTGATCACAAACAACTATTCCGTTACTTGAATAAAAATACTCATGAAAACCAGTACGGCTTCAGGACTTTGCAAAATAAAACTCAAGCTACATTAAATTCCCTGCAGTATAAACCTACATAATAACAGTTCATACACTCATTTTCTCGACTTTTGTAAGACCTTTGAATATTAATAATTTTTTCTTATCATCTAAACTGAGGTCATATAGAATACAAGAAATAGCTAGTGATTGGTTCACTTCATATCTGTCCAACCGAAAGCAATATGTAACTGTGAACGAAATTTAAACCAACACGCTCAATATTAGGCATGGTGTTCCTCAATGTTCTATTTTAGAGCCCCTTATTTTCTTAACTTTATAAACGATATAGAAATTGCATCGTCTTTTCAAGTTTGTTGGTGATATATAATGTCTTATCGACTTGCATCCCTTCTAACACCGGTAGGAATTAACTGCCTCAATTTACAAGAAACTCGATCATGTTAACAAGTGGCTAGCTGCAAATCAAATCGGAATTAATGGCAAAAAATTACAGGTATATATTATCCTCATAAAGGTGTGAATTAAATTTACCACTTATATAAATTTGCATGGATAGAATTCATGTGATAAACGATATTACTGAATTTCTAGGTGTGTACTTTGAGGAAAATCCATCGTATATAAAGCAAATCGACAGCATCTGGTCTAGATTGCCCAAATCGATAGACATTCTTTATAAATCATATAAACTCCGCCTTAAATCAGTTCATCAAGCCCTTCATTTCCCGTTGTTCTAGCCATTCTTAATTTACTGAATGAAAGCCTGGTATGAAACAGATAAAAATTAAACTGCTCAAATATTCCTACTGCAAAAGAAAGATATTACAGCTATAAATAATCTTCCATTCAATTCTCATACTAATCACCATTTTGAAACTATTAGTATCCTGAAACAGGAAGATCGATATAACTTCCAAATTGCTCTAAACTCGTTCAAACGTTTTACACAAACAATGATCAGGATTTATTCAATTTTATTAGAAAATTCTCGGATGTGCACAATCATTACACAATAAATGCGAATAACCTTGTAATATAATATCCAAAACAAAATACACTATCCATTAAACAGTGTTAGAATTTGGAACTCGCTAACTCCTGTTTATCGTCAGAGTATTTCTCTTTCAGTCTCTAAGTCAAGACTTAGAGACTAGATCGTTCTACAGTATTCTCATAGTCTCGCAATCGCGTCTGAATTTGTGAACTGTTTAGAAAAAGATGAATTACCAGCTCAACAACTTTGCGGTTCATTTTAAGTTTCATTTTTCAATGTTCGTAGTACTCTTTTGTCAAATAGTGTCAAGTATTTAACTGTCCATATGCTGTTTCCACTTGGTTTTTATTGGTTTAGTAAATCTGGATACATTTATTACATATTTTTTGGGGGTTAGATAAAATCGATAAGTTAGCACGTGAGAAGAAGGTTGTCCCAGACGCTCTGGACTGCTTAGGTAGGGCTTCAAATTTTCCACCTTGATATATCAAAACTGTAAAATTAAGTAACATGTAAACTGTACAGTCTTGTTGTAATAAACTGTTCCAACCTGTCTACAGTGGATGGTCAGTTTGGGTTCAATGAGGGCCATGGGACGGAAATGGCGATATTAGCATTGAAATAAACAGATTATTATTACATGAGTTGGGTTTCGTCTCTGTTTCTGTGTTTTTAAAAGCTAAGAAGACTTTCAATAGAGCTACTCATACGACTTTCTTTAAGAAGTTATTTGAAGGTGGAGCCCTTCCTCGTATTGTACAATTGCGTTGATTCTGGTACAGAGGACAGGAATTTCTTGTGTGGTGGTGTTGTCGAAATCGGGTACCTACCACTCTATAAATGGAATTGGACAGGGAAGTCAACTGCCGGCATTGTTTTATGACGTGTACCCTGACGACTTGGAGGATCTCGAAAACAAGGTTGTCATGTCGCCAATTGCTTGATTAACAATCTTAGCTGTGTTGATGACGCAGTGTCATTGATACGGAAATTTTCGTTCGCACTAAAGCTCAGCGGCCGAGTGGGTAGCGTGTCGGCCTTTCCTCAAAATAGACTTCAATTGGAAGCTGAAGGTTGTAGGTTCGAACCAACCTGACCTTGAGTGAGACATTACGGCCAGCCTCTTGACTGGTCAAAGGCAAGCCCATAAACACCTTGGGTAAACAACAAAGGATATGAGGTGGCAGTTCGCTGTACCCGCTATCCAAGCAAAAAATCTTCAAAATGAAAATAAAAAGTGAAAAAAGTGTTGCTCTGCATCAACTCTTCTAGCACGTCTAAGACTTCTAGGTATCCTTAACACTTCTGCTCAACCCCATTATATTGTATATAGTGCCACAAAAATTGTAAGTATGACAGACCGAATAGTCATAAGTACTCTCTCTTGCCTAAGGTAAAGCTAAGTTGTGCTTTACTTAGTTGTGTGGATGAATTTCATTACTTTGGGCACATCATCACTGCGGATGGTAATGACAAAGGTTGCAAAGCAATCGAGGCAGCTATACGCAGTTGGCAGCATGTTGATTAAGAAATTCTCGTTCGCACCAAAGTAAGCTAAAATTTAACTCTTCATATCACATTGTTAGTCAATATTTTGTAATGCGCTCTGGACAAATATACTCCTGTGTAGCATACGGCAATTGACGATGAGTTATGATACCTTCAGAGAACGGATGCAGGTGACACGGTCGACGTCTGCAAGCAGGGTGATTTCTGAAAACCTGTCGTATATCAATACTGTCCTGTTTCATACAGTAGCACACAGCCCTATGAATCGAGTTATAAATTATTTTAAGGGAACCTGGCTTCAAACTGCTCTGGTGATGAGCTAGTTTCGACTTCCCTGTAAAGACGATGGAGGGAAATGTTGTACACCTAAGTTGGATAAAGATGGAGTATTTCTATTGCATTGTAATTTTCTGACTGTGTTCTCATTGATGGCTTGATTACCCGACATATGTAGCCCATAGGTTAATGTGACTGTGCCAATTGTGCTACTTTGCCAATGATGGTTCACAATAAAGTTATCATCAATATTATAATTATTAATACCTCCTTTATAGAAAGTCCAATCGCATGTGAATTACCCATACCGGGTTCCACACATATTATACGCATATTTTATGCGAAGGTCACGAAAGAATGAACGAACGGTTTCTAAGGCCAACTGAAGTGATATGCAATACGAATCAAAATGAATGTGACTACCAAATCAGTAGGTGATTATTTTCGTAGGGAGATTATTAATTGGGATGTCAAAATAGTGTTCAGATTAACATTTTTGGCCACAACGTAATAGATCAGCCGTTCACATGATCTGATTCGTGGGGAATATTATGACCTATGGACATTTGAAGAAAAAACATGGCATGAGAGGTCCCTCTCTGAAAAGAATTTGAATTCTTATACCTCGAGTTTTATTAATTTCAGAAATGTTTCCAGCACACCATCAGGTTTTGTGGGTGAATGTCTTTCGAATACTGAAAAACAGAGAAGCTGTTTATGAATATTCACAGATTACCAATTACATGAATAAATTAAAGGACCAAAACAGTTGGTTAACTATTTACCTTCAAAACGACTCATTGATCCTTGGAGTTTTTTTTTATCGTTCACTATTCGTGAGAAGTATACAAGCTACTGGTTTCCGTGCACTGTAGTGCTGTAAACGATGGGTTTACCAGTAGCCTTAAAATGGCTTATTCAGTGCGGGGCGCTGCAGCGTAACATAGAAGTATTTAGAACGAGAAAATGCTACCATGTGAATAGTGGCGTTTCCTCCCTTGATTGAATCCGTTACAGTAAATATGTACAACCCTTGAGCACATAGTGCTATAGTCTTCGCTATCTCTTATCGCTGCTGCTATCAGCTTATCTGCACTTCACATTAGTGCAGGGTGACGTTCACAGACTTCAACCACAACGAATAAAGCCTTCGTTACATCGAACGAAATAGAATGCGTTTATCCAACACTTGCCAGCACAATATGGAAAGTCCAACAAATATTGTCTCTACTTAGAAAGTTAATTTACTTCAAAAACATGGTTCAAATTACACATTTGCTGAGAGCTTGTAACGATGTCAAATGCTGAGACAGGAAGACGTCATTGAAACAACTTCGTTGCAGTGTTGTTGAAAATAGATCTTGGTTGTTAGGCTCATCCAGGCCTACTAGCTGTGAATTGAGGTACTAATAGAATGGGAATTGGTTGAACTTGCTCAGAAGCAGGGACACAGTGGTGATTATTACGCTAATGTACCCACAGTGGTAGTTATTACGGTAATGTACCCACAGTGGTAGTTATTACGTTAATGTACCCACAGTGGTAGTTATTACGTTAATGTACCCACATATGTGATTATTACATTATTGTGCCCACGGTGGTGATTACTACATTGGTGTACACACAGTGGAAATTAGTACAGTAATGTACAGACAGTGGTAATTATTACATTAATGTAAATAAAGTGGCGATTATTACATTAATGTACACACAGTGGCGATTATTAAATTTCTGTACACACAGTGGTGATTCTTACTATAATGTACACAAAGAGGTGATTATTACATGTATGCAGACACAGTACAGATTATTACATTACCGTACCCACAGTGGTGATTATTACATTACCGTACCCACAGTGGGGATTACTACTTTACTGTACCCACAGTGGGGTTTATTACATTAATGTACACACAGTGGTTACTATTACATAAATACAGACACAGTGTAGACTTATTGTACCCACAGTGGTGATTATTGCATTACTGTATCCACAGTGGTGATTATTACATTTCTCTACCCACAGTGGTGAGTATTTCATTACTGTACCCACAGTGGTGATTATTACATTAATGTGCCCGCAGTGGTGATTATTTTATTACTGGTCCCACAGTATCGATTATTACATTACTCTACCCACAGTGGTGAGTATTTTATTCCTGTACCCACAGTGATGATTATTACATTTATGTACCTATAGTGGTGATTATTGCATTACTGCACCCACAGGGGTGATTATTATATTACTTTACCCACAGTGAGGATTATTTAATTACTGGTCCCACAGTGGTGATTATTACATTATTGTACCCACAGTGGTGAGTATTTCATTACTGTACCCACAATGGTGAGTATTTCATTACTGTACCCACAGTGGTGATTATTACATTATGGTACCCACAGTGGTGATTATTTCATTACTGGTCCCACAGTGGTGATTATTTCATTACTGGTCCCACAGTGGTGATTATTTCATTTCTGGTCCCACAGTGATGATTACTACACTAATGTACCCACAGTGGTGAGTATTTCATTATTGTACCCACAGTGGTGATTAAAACATTAATAAACCCACAGTGGTGATTATTTCATTACTGGTCCCACATTAGTGATTATTTCATTACCTTGTCACACAGAGGCGATTATTACAATAATGTACCCACAGTGGTGAGTATTTCATTGCTGTACCCACAGTGGTGAGTATTTAATTACTGTACACACAGTGGTGATTATTCCATTATGGTACTCACAGTGGTGATTATTTCATTACTGGTCCCACAGTGGTGATTATTACATTTATGTACCCACAGTGGTGATTATTGCATTACTGGTCCCACAGTGGTGATCATTTAATTACTGGTCCCACAGTGGTGATTATTACATTAATGTACCCACAGTGCTGTTTATTACATTAACAAACCCACAGTGCAGATTATTATATTACTGTAGACCCTTTGGTGATTTGTTCAATACTGTACACACAGTAGTGTTTATTACATTGTTGTTCTCGCAATGGGGATTATTACATTACATCACTCACATAGGTGATTACCATATTACCGTACACACCATGGTGATTACGACAATGGTGTTTAGAAACTGGGGATTATTATTTTACAGTACACATAGTGCTGTTTATTACAGCACTGTACACACATTGATGATAACTACATTACTGTTCACACAGTTATGATCTTTACATTACAGTACACGCAGTTGTGTGTGTGTGTACGCTCAGTAGTGACAACTACATTACTGTACACACAGTGGTCCTCATTACATTTCTATACACAGTGTATGGATTATCACATTACTAGTGTGCAGTTTTGAGCATTAAATTACTGCACACACAGTGGTGATTATTAAATTACTATACCGGCAGTGGTGATTCTTTACTACACACGCAGGGGAGATTATTAAATTACTGTACCCACAGGGGTGACTATCGCATTATTGTACACGCCATGGTTATCATTACATAACTGTACACGCAGTAGTGGTTATTACATTACTGTACACGCAGTAGAGGTTATTACATTACTGTACACGCAGTAGAGGCTATTACATTACTGTACACGCAATAGAGGTTATTACATTACTGTACACGCAGTAGTGGTTATTATATTACTGTACACGCAGTAGAGGTTATAACATTACTACACACGCAGTGTTCATTATTATATCACTGTACACGCAGTAGTGGTTATTATATTACTGTACACGCAGTGTAGATTATTACATTACTGCACACGCAATGTTTATTATTATATCACTACACGCAGTAGTGGTAGGTACATTACTGCACACGCAGTGTTGATTATTACATTACTACACACAAGGGTTATTATGTTTCTCCAGGGATGTTGGCAAAGGGCTTCTGCTTTACAGGCAAAACAAACTAAATCGAGCGTCACCAGGTACAAAGGTGGACTAGCAGTATTTTTTTGCAGCTTATAAAGTCTTCAGCATTCTTGAAACATTGAGTATTTATTAGGAAACAATAAACAGTTTATCAATGATAAAAATTCAACGATTTTATAAAATTATTAATATAGCTACAAATATTATCATAATGACTATGAGGCTTTAGCCTCATCTGAATAAAAGGATGAATCTCATAAATGCATCTGGAAATAGCAGTGTGGGCGCTGCAGCGCAACAGTATATCACGGCCGTTGAGCACTAACAAAAGTATGAACCTCTGGCATTCTGTTGTGTTGTTCTCGAGCACACTGTAGCAACTCCTGCAGGCACAGGGCAATGCACTGTTGTCAGAGCCGTGGCACCAGAGGCATTCTTTTGTGGTGTTCTCGAGCACACTAAAGCAAATCCTGCAGGCACAGGGCATTGCACTGTCAGAGCCGTGACACCAGGGCTGGCTTACAACGATAGCAACTCATTTTGGATCAGGTTACCTGTACAAGGTCATGCTTGCTTTAATGATGCATTTGGTCCCTTATGCTCTGTGTGCACGGCTCCGTCGAAGACAAGAAATAGTCTGCCGGAGTGGATTTTACTTGTGATTTGAATTGCAAGTTCATTCCTCCTATGCTGACTGCCGCTACAATTGAAGCAAAATCTACCTCACTCAATAGACTTGCTAATGCTAGTCCAAGGAAGAAGCGAAACTTGAAGGGTCAATTTGGTAGAAGTTGCTTAAACTGAAATTTGAGCAAATAATTTGAACTAAATGTATAAATTAAAGCATTATTTCTTGGTAATATGACTGGTCATATCCCATGACAAAGCAGTTATCAATACATGCGCTCGGAAAGGCTTTGTAATCGATGCCTTCCTGTAATCGCTCTTGTTGCGCTCAACGTTGTGTTGGAGCAGAATGTGCAGAAGTGTTATTTCAGACCATATATCATCTAGGAAAGAAAAAATATATTTTGTAATTTAAAACGTTCTCTGTTCAGTGTGCAGAATGACACAAATAGACTGTGCATGCTGATGTACGAGTAAACACAATGAAGGCCATCTTTTATTAAGATCAAACAGGATTGTTCGTCCTTTTTCTGTTTATGTAGGAAAGAATATGGCCATGACAAACTTCACTTTTGTTTGCTCTACCACCAAGATTTATTATGGTATAAAACCATAAAATTCGTTTAGATACAGACATACTATAACTGTAATGCGGTGAGCTATTTTGGTAGAACCTGATTTTAATGTTATAAAAATGTATTCAAGTTTTAGCACGAGACTATCGAGTAATGAAAAAAAACAGAAAGCGAAATATACACATTTCATGCTCTACATAACGAAATTAAATCCTTGTAACTATGCCATCATAGTTCTTAACAGACTCATGAGACCCTGACGGAGATCCCAATGTATATAATGCAAGTTGACATGTAGCCTTTGTACGTGCTTTCACCTGATTAATTTACGTTTTCGAAAACGCTAGGCAGGGTAGACGGTTCTGCGAGAATTTGGAGGAGGACAAGAAGATGTTCTGGAAAGAGGTGAAGAGAATGAAGAATGGTTATACATGGAAGGGGGAGGAGATGACAGATGTAAGCGGCTGATTGTTGTTGGAGCGTGGTGATGTGGGCAAGAATTGGGCTGAATAGTTTGAAGAGTTGATCAATGTTGAGGGTGTCGGAAAGTGACATTGTTGTTGCGGGTGGTGGTGCTCGGATGCTTGTTTTGGGAGCAAGAATTGTTGCGGCCATAGCTAAAGAAGAGGTGCAGGTGGCAGTAGAGGTGATGAAGCAAGGAAAGCTTTTGGTTTGGACGACAGAGCGACTGAGTGCCCAAAATTAGAGGTGGTGCAACGGTAGTTGATTGGCTAGTGTAATCTGGGTTTCGTGTCGTGCGTGGTGCTAATTGAGAAGCGCAGTTGGATCGGACACATGGTGTGGATGGATGATAGTAATTTTGTACAAAGGTGATGAAAGAGGAGGTGATTGAACGTAGGCCTATGGGAAGACCAAAGTTTTAGGGATGGAGGGCGTGAACATATTTATATTGAAGTTAATAAACGTCTTGCCAAACAAATAATCATTTCTTTAATTTTGTAAGTATTCTTTCGTCACTGGGTTTTTGTAGACACGTTACGTTGAGCAAAAAAAACGTTGCGCTCAATTTTTTTTCTTTAAATATTTCAGTTACCTAACTTGTTAACTTTATTACATGACGTTTCTTCGCTGTAAAATGTTGCGCAGCGTATCTGCCACCTGACCAACATCAGTAAGGGGCACAGCTTATCTGCCGCCTGACCAACATCAGTAAGGGGCACAGCTTATCTGCCGCCTAACCATCATCAGTAAGGGGCACAGCTTATCTGCCGCCTGACCAACATCAGTAAGGGGCACAATTTATCCGCCACCTGACAGCATCAGTAAGGGGCACAGTTTATCTGCCACCTGACACAGCATTATTATTATTATTAGATCATTTATTTCCATCGTCTGGCAATTGTGTTTCAGTTTTTTTAGGAAATAAACGAATTCCTGAGCATATAACATGAAACTTCATTATCAACTACGCTACTTGAATTAACAAAACGAGAGTTCAATTTGAATTCGTCACAGCTCATCTCTAGGGGCCGTCGGTTCGGATTACATGGAACGAAATATTATTTACAATAGTATCATCTGTGTACGTACAAAAAATGTCATTTTTGACAAAATAATCCCGACTATATAGCGTTGGGAAAACCAGTGACACGCGGGGTTGAAAAATAAGAAATACTTGGTGGATAAATAACAAAATACATAAGTGTGGAAAATGTCAAGTACATGGGGGGGGGGGGAAATCGCGCATGCATGTGGTTTGAGTCCCGAGAACATAGGTTTGGGACATCAAAATGTGCTAACATATTGTAATGAGTAGTCTACATTACTGTACGATGATAAAGATGTGGATGGACGACATGAATTATACCGAAAATATGAATACAATATAGGGTTGGGAAATCGAAAAGCGCTAACATATTGTAAAGATGGGTCTAAACCATTGCATTAATAATGAAGGGGTGAATAGGCGATTTAAGTTATACAAACAAAGTTGTACATAAAATACATACCAAACAACTGAATATACAATGAACACACTTCAAGACCGCTAGGAAATGATTAAATGATTGGCAATCAGAATAATACAATGCTGGAGTACACAAGTCGTGTGAATGTACTTCTGTTATAGCGGACGAAGCAAAATATTAGCTTATAAGGCAATGATTGTATCATCAAAAATAGTACCGTAATTGTTAGAAATAATTCAAAGAATTATATTAAAATTGAGTTAACCTTTGTCAAAGTTAGAAGCTGCCTATCGTTCCTCGAAAAGACTGAGTTCGTATTTTATTTATACTAAAACGACTGGAACATTTAAAACATAGAAATAGACAAAACGCTAGTTAACACTTATGGTATTTGGCAAAGGCAATTGTGAGCAGTAGCAACATAGAAAACATATGTATCTTCACAGTAAAAGCGATTAGATGGTGTCTCAATGTTGAGAGTTATGGTGGTGTTGGTTACGGACATGCTCAAGAACAGAATGCATTTTCTGGTTACTGGTATTATGCATTGAGCTTGTGTTTGTGGGCAAAGTTGCAGTTTTGAATTGATCGGTCATGAGATGTTCATTAAGCCTATTCTTGAAGGACGTGTTGGATTCAAGATTCTTGAAGCTTGTTGTGAGTTCAACGTGCAGAGTATCATTATTCATGTGAATCGATTGTTCTTTTCACCTCGAGAATATATGTGTCTTTGGCTGCCGGGTGAATGTTTTTCTAAAAGATCTTCATGAATTCTGATCGACTCATGGAGTGCCAGTTTGTTGTCAATATTGGGCCACTGTAATTTTCGAGGAGAGGACTTACGTGGTCTCGTTTTCTGTGGTTACCATCGCATGTTATTCTTGCCGCAAAGTTTATACAAGGTTGCACTTTCTCTCCTTGAGTTTTGGTGCATTTCCCCCAAATTGACAGACAGTAGTTAATGTCAAAAAATACTAAAGCGTGGACAATCAGTAATCTTGATTTGAAATCCAATTCTTTTTTTGCGGAGCTTAGAAACAAAAGTGTTCCATTCAACTTGAAACAAAGAGTAGTTATGTGGTGTTTGAAGGAAGGATCGGGATCAAACCATACTTCCAGACTTATTACTTTATCTTCAATACGAATGTCAGATTTGCTTTGGAACTGTTTTTCTTTTCGAGTTCGAGCCGAACAAGATGCATTTTGTTTATTCAGAGTTGAGCTTGAGTCCATTTTTTATCATACCAAGATTTCAAATTAGTTACGACTGTCTCAGCGTCGTCTTTCAGCGCATTCAGATCTAACGGTTTTCGTGAAAGCAATATTTGAACATCATCGGCGTACATAACCCTTTTTGCTTGATTTTTTTGTATTTTACACTCGATGTCATTTACAAAAACCAGGAACAACAAAGCGCCAAGTATCGAACCTTGAGGGACCCCAAAGGCAATTGAGGCCGAATTTGACATAGTTGCGTTATCGAGTTTAACTGATTGTTGCCGATTCATCAGATTACTTTCGAACCAAGTAGGGTCTATTCCGATGTTGCTGAGCTTACACTGTCGGATGCTTTCGATAAGTCTAGCAATACAAGCAGAGATATTTGCCCTTCATCAAAGTTTTATACAGATCTTCAGTGATACTCATGAGTGCGTCTTCTGTTGCCAATTTTCGCCGATTAGCATACTGGCGGTCACTCAGCAGCTTGTTTAATTCGAGGTAATCAATCAATTGGATAAATATTACCTTTTCTAGAATCTTGGATAGGACAGGCAGAAGACTGATTGGTCTAAGGTTGAATGGTTCATTCTTGTCCCCAGATTTATGAATTGCTTTTATGATTGTATGCTTCCAGATCTCTGGAAAAGCTTCATTTGCTATGGATGTGTTAATAACTGTGCTGATTTAAGGCAAGGTAACTATAAGGTTGTCTTCAGATATTGTAAGGCTGAACCATCTATTCCTGTAGAATTAGTGTTTCTCAAGGCAAATACATCTTGTTTTACTTGGTGTTGCGATACTTGCTTTGGTTTCCATTTGACGTTTGCTTCTAGGTCGCAGTCTCCATTGAGAGCTTTTGGACTCCATGTATCTGTTGCTTCGCTCCGTAATTTATTGATAAGCTTTCTGGGTTACCTCTTCGAAAACCTGTTTCCCAACTCCAGCGAAGTAGTTTTTAAACATCTCTGAAGCTGCTTGAGTATTAGGATAAGTAGGTGAGGTGATCTTTTTTTGCAAGAAACAATTCTTTTCCGTACATTCCACGTTTTTTTTTACTGTTTTTGCACTATTCTAGTTCCTCATGATGGTATTTCATTTTTTCCCTCTTGACTTTTCGTATGACCCTTCTATTTTGAATTCGAAATATTTCTAACCAAGTGATCCTTCGTTTTGCTCTGCGTTTGAGATATTTTTAAAGTACAATTTCGTTTCGCAGTTTTTCTTTAATCCGTTTAACCGGCATGCTTTTCATTGTTATAGTTTTCGTTGACGCCAAAGCGTTAAGACATGTGAGAAAATAGTCTGTGAGTAATTGGGCTTGCTCTGTGACGTTATTTGTGCTATGTATCGGTTTTACCATCTCGACGTTCGCCACTAGTTGTGCTCTGAAATTATCCGCGATGTAATTCTTTTTGTACGACAGGTTATTTTGTATACCTGTTTCTTTTTTTTTTTGATGTTGATGGTGCAGTTTATTTCATGGTGGTCCGAGAAAGAATTGGGCTCCATGCCTGTGGTAACAATGGAAGACGGATTGTTACTTATGAGCAGATCCAATTGAGTTTGGGATTCGGGAGTAATTCATGTTGCACTTTTTATGAGCTGATGCAGCCCGAGTCTGTCTAAAATCAGCTTCATATTGTTGGCTTTCAATTTCAATTTCAATTGATCATCATTGAATACTCCCAAAATGTCCAGCGTCTTTCCAAAGCTGATGGCTTCTCAAAATCTTTTTTCGATGTATTGAAAAGACTGTACAGTTGCTTTGAGTAAAGTGTTAAGAGAACCAACAACAAACGATCTGTTTTTTCGTACCTGGATGTTCACCCAAAGGTCATCAACTTCACTGTTGTTGTTAAGCATTCCTTGAGAAAAGGTATATTCTTCTCGCTTATAAATCACAGTTCCACCTGTTTTCCTTTCTATATCTTTTCTATAAACATTGAAGCCGTCAATCTCGATGAATGTAGTGTTAATATCAGATTCCAGCTAGCTTTCAGTCTGACATAGAATGTCAATTGAGTCCTCCTTCATCCTCATTTTGATGTGATCCATCTTTGTTCGTGAGCTCCTAACGTTTATATGATTAATCATGATATTATTTAGGTTCTGATGGGTATTTGCAGACATGGTTGCTGAGGGGTGATTGCTGATCCCAGCTTGAACAGTTTGTGCCTCTAGTCATTTGTTTTTACTTACAGGACAGTTGGTGTCACTTTGGGATGATTGCAGAGGCATCTTTTCATCGAATATGGATGTATCATTGTCGTATTGCAAAGTAGAATACCTATTGGAATCCTGCACATTTGTTTTCACATGCTTGTATCGCTTCGCTGCAATATTTTGTTGTTCGAAATGTGACAACAGAGGGTGGGTGGGTGCAAGACTACTATAGTGGTCCTCTTTCTTGGCTACAAATATTGAGTATTAAGCAGCTTCGTCACTCATAAGGTTGGTCTGATTGATTGGTTTTCGTTACGATGTCCGGGTTTGTTTCATTTAAGATTGTTATTTGTATTTTGAGTGCGTTGCTGAGAATTGCGGGGACTAGATCGACAAAACTGCTACTGTACTCTTTGTTTTCAAAATACTTTTCTATTTCGGAGAGGAACCTATCATCTTTTTATACTCAGTGAAGGCTTCGTAATCTTCTATGTAATTGAAGGATTCCTGCTTTGCTTTAGTTTTTGTCACCTCTGAGATGATTTCATTGTCAAGTCCTGTTTGTTTTACTAAGGATCCTTTCACCGCGTGAATCATACAATGTCCGTCTGCTAGTGTTGATTGTCTTTTTAGTCTCAAATTATTAAGAATTGTGTCGATGTTGGTATTCCTGGGAATTTGTTGCAAGTTTTCCGTCACCTGCATCGGTTTGTTGTTTCTTGTGTCAGCAACGCCACCCTCATTTAGAATTTTAATATGCTCTTCAGTAACACTCTTACTGACGATATCTAAGAATCTGGTTGCTATTTCTCAAGTGGCATTGTTTGTATGTTTGGGATATTCTTGCTTTTGGTTCGGTTCTTTGTTATTGAGGGTGGGTTGGAGCAAGGGAGACTGAACAGAACCAACGGAGAGAAATTGAAATCGGTGATTGAAGAGAGGCATGACGGAGGATGGCTGAACCGTGCTAGAGGAAGGAACGGGTGGAGCGGGGTAATACATGAGAGGGATTATCTTGATAGGTATAGTTGGAGTTTGGGCTGAGTTTAGAAAATGGTAGCGAAGGTGGGAGATGAAGATAAGAACGGATGAAGGGGTTATATATGAGAGGGATTGACGGGATAGTTAATGTTGGAGTTTGGGTTGAGGGTAGGGAATGGTAACGAAAGTGGGAGCTCGAGAAAAGAATGGGTGGAGGGGGTAATATATGGGAGGGATTAGCGGAATAGGTAGAGTCGGAGTTTGGGCTGAGGTAAGGAAATGGTTGCGAAAGGGGAGGAATGGGGCTATGCTGCAAGCATAGTTAGACGAATTTGTGTGAGTAGTGTAGAGTGGAGGAGGAGGTTAGGAGAAGAAATGAGGAGGCGCTGAAGGGACGCTATTGCTGCGATCGTGTTGAAAAGGCGTTGCACGGGAGCTAATCGTGTGGGAAGGATAAGAAGTCACTAATTGGTGATTTTTTGTTTGAATTTAAGTTTTGGTGTGACGAGAGGGCACTAGGATGTGAGTTGTCTGCAAGGAGATGTCCTTTGCTGACGTGTGATGGGGTGATGATACGAGATGATGACCATATGATGGAAGGAAGTAGAGGAAGGGAAAAGACCAGAGTAATGATTGCTTGCTTCTGACATTGTTATAGTATAGGGAAGGCAATACCTCAACCCTCTGAGGAACGTAACCTGCTACCGTGTTGAAGAATTTTATAATTCCTCTATTGCTTAGACTAGCATTCTCCGAATGAAACAATCGTTCGTCGGGAGCATTAGTAGATTCGTCTCTTAGTTTGCCTGTTGGGATAACTTTGAGCCTCAAAGAGTGGCAAAAACTCATGTAGCAACGCCTCTGTTCCATTGTTTTCAAATTAAGGGGTTCTGCCATGTACATCTTAGCATTTGGTTTTTCGTTAAAATTGCGGTGGTTATTTTGACTACTACTTAATTTTCGAGGCAGTCCGTGAGCACGATGATGAAATTTTTGAATGGATTTGTGCTTTCAATGATTTTAGACAGAGCCCTATAGTCGTTAATATTTATCTTTTCAGAAGTGCATCTATCTGGAAGGTCGGACGTTAGCACATCTGTCATGAGGATATCTTCATTGGGTATTCTCCTAGGGGTCTTGGTATTTTCTGTTGACCCGGTGCTGGTGCCTGATGCTTCACAGTCAGTCTGCTTTGCTGTAGTGGATTTTTCTGTTGAGGTGACGATTAAAGTCTCTGTATCGGAGGAATAAATGTGAGTTATTGACTCAGTTTCAGAGGTACATGGGGTGGGAGATGGAGAGCTCAGCAGCGTTGGGTGAGCATCTGTCACCGAATGAGCTACCCTGTGGGAGAGGGTAGGCGTCTCCTTATCGCGTTTTGGGGCACATGCACTGGTCACCGGAGTGAGTGGGTAATGCGGCAGCTCTATGTTAATAGGCTTGCTGGTTCTGGTGTATTTTTGACTTCTGCATGCTATGCAGTCTCTGTTATTCTTGGCACATGCGCATTTCTCGCATGTTCCACTATAACACATGCTGCAGGATTTGCTTCTGTTGGCAGGGTGGCTTTGGGGCGACTTGTCTTTAATTCAAGGTTAAGTCTCAATGAAGTGGACTACTTAGAGGGTTTGTTGTTGAAGGGGCTTAGAAAGCGTCTTGTCAGCCTATCATTTTAGGGCTTTGCGTTAAGAGGAGGACCCGTGACCTTATATTGTGCAGGATCGTGTGTGGGTATTGCCTATCGTTCAAATACATTTAACTCTTTGTTCAATCGTTCAAAACCATTTCTATTTTTGTCCAATCTATTTTACCGCCGTATTCCTACTTGCTTTTGATTGTATGCCAATACTACAAACTCTTTTTAATAATAAAAACAATAAATTCAGAAAGAGGCAGAGACAAAAATTATCTAGTAATTTTAATAAATGCTGACTAAGCCTATGCAAAGCTGTTTAGTATAAACTTAATCGAAAGATGCAGGTACAAAACATTATTCTATTGGTAGAAGGAAATCACACCAAGAAATTCAGTTTTAGGTTATAACAATTTGTTTGTATTACCCAAAACTTTGTTAATATTTAGAAGTAATTCGGACATGAGGGACTAATATTTCAGCTAAAATTTATAATAAATGTTGACCGGCCAAAAAGAGATTTGTTCACTTTACCATATGTTCCTCGCAAGTTGATGAAACAGAAACGATATAATGATCTCTTTTAGTGTATGAAGTACCTGATGGTGAAAGCATCAGTAAGGGGCACAGCTCGTCTGCCCCCTGAAAATATCAGTAAGGCCATTGGCCTGCCGCTGCAACATTGGCCTGCCGCTGCAACATTGGCCTGCCGCTGCAATATTGGCCTGCCGCTGTAACATTGGCCTGCCGTTGCAATATTGGCCTGCCGCTGCAATATTGGCCTGCCGCTGCAACATTGGCCTGCCGCTGCAATGTTGGCCTGCCACTGCAATGTTGGCCTGCCGCTGCAATATTGGCCTGCCGGTGCAATATTGGCTTGCCGCTGCAAAATTGGCCTGCCGCTGCAATATTGGCCGGCCGCTGCAATATTGGCTGTTGCGCTCGAGTAGGAAATTGTTCCTCCTTTGAGGGTATCCACTAATTCGAGATTGATCAAGAACGCCGCTGAAGTACTTGTTCAATCGACTTTTGGCTGCGGCTAACAATAACGGCCCACGTTTGATCTTGAGTGTGATCCAGCAACTTGAAACTCTTTAATGGCACGGTTTGCAACTTGTTGCCGTCAGTCGGTTATGGCAATTTGGATAACACCTTTTTGCTAATCTTGGCTGATTTCTCATCGTCCCTTTCTTTACAATTTTTTATTTACATTGACTGAAGAACGCTGTTCTATTTCTTTAGGGCCATGATTTTTTCAAAACGTTTTTACCTCTGTAATATTTGAGGTGAAGCTCATTTTAACTACTTCAAGCCTTTCGATATTTTTCCGTTTATGCAAAAAAATACTGGAATTTTTCAAATGGTTCCATATCATCATTGTCTCGAATGGTTCTGATGCTTTGCCGGAGAGATGTTTGGTTCAGGATGCTCCAACATTTCTATCATTGGTGGCTTAAATATAGCACCTCTAGGATTTAACTACCAACAGTTTTCGATTCACTTTCATTCATTTGACTTTGGCGAGGTGGGCCTTTAAAGATTCGAGCGATTCTCCATTTTTATCGCATTGCTTGAAGAGAGTCTCATTCGGGATGGTTTAATCGGCCTCAGCAACCGTATTACTTTCCCGTGTATGACACAACCATCATCAATGTCTTTTTCTACAGTGAAAACAAAGTAGTCAAATTTATAAATATTGTCTACTGCACTTCACAACGTGCATCAATCTTGCTTTTCACATCGGTCTCTGCTTCTCACTCTCCAATCAGTTCTCTGACTAACAAGAGCTTCTCACTTCGGTCTCTGCTTCTCACTCTCTAATCAATACTCTTACTAACAAGAGTTTCTCACTTCGATCTCTGTTTCTCACTCTCTAATCAGTTCTCTTACTAACAGGAACTTCTCACTTCCTTCTGCTTCTCACTCTCTAATCAGTTCTCTTTCTAACAGGAACTTCTTACTTCCTTCTGCTTCTCACTCTCTAATCAGTTCTCTTACTAACAAGAGCTTCTAACTCCGGTCTCTGCTTCTCACTCTCTAATCAGTTCTCTTACTAAAAAGAGCTTCTCACTTCGGTCTCTGCTTCTCACTCTCTAATCAGTTCTCTTACGAACAAGAGCTTCTCACTTCGGTCTCTGCTTCTCACTCTCTAATCAGTTCTCTTACTAACAAGAGCTTTTCACTTCGGTCTCTGCTTCTCACTCTCTAATCATGTACCCGCCATGTCATTTAACAGAATATAAAGGCAATCAAATCATTTACCAATTAATATTTATTAATGACCGGCGGGCTTGTGAGTTCGCCCGACCTAGGAGAGGTCTTGGGTGTTTACCTCAAAATGACACTCCCTAGCTACTCAGTTGAGTGGGTCTGGGATATGATATATTAACAAAAACTTCCATACAATTTTGCCTCTATGTGAAGGGAATTGAAACCACTAGAAGAACAATCAAATTTTTTATTTTATTATAATCAAGAAAAGTCCGGAGATTGGAATGATTTCCCCTTCCACCCGCACACAGATGACACAGCCTCTCTAGAATATGCACCCCGGCGCACATGGGTATCACCGCTATAATATATATATGCACCGAAATGGCGCAAGCAACGAAACCACTAACAGTAAATATGCACACTCGTGCGTAATGGGAAAAACACAAACACTAAAAAGGAACATCGGAAAACTAGGTTAAATACATATCGTTTAAACCTTCAC
>SDVV010002259.1:0-23419 GCA_016164225.1 Gammarus roeselii | reverse complement strand
ACTTGCAATAAAGGATGCTCTAAACAGCATTCATCGTACAGTATACTTGCTAAAAAGGATGCTCTGAACGAGCTATCATCGTACAGTATACTTGCTAAAAAGGATGCTCTGAACAAGCTATCATCGTACAGTATACTTGCTATAAAGGATGCTCTGAACGAGCTATCATCGTACAGTATACTTGCTATAAAGGATGCTCTGAACGAGCTATCATCGTACAGTATACTTGCTATAAAGGATGCTCTGAACAAGCTATCATCGTTCAGAACATTTGCTCCAAATTGTGCTTGAAACGAGCAATCATTGTTCAGAAAAGTCTTGCATGGAATGGTGCTCTAAACGAGCTATCATTTGTTCAGGAGCTTTATTTCCATACTTACAATAACCAATTTACGAGAATACGATATGGTGCACAACACTCCCTTTTGTACCATCGTGTTGGTTGGCGTGTCGTCATTTGTTAGCCGGGTGTCGTTTGCTGAGATGGCAGCCCGACGCCGCTTCGGCATGTTTTTGTCATACGATTCCAGATGGCGTCGGTGGCAACTGACAGGCCGCGCAACAGCTTATCTGAGAGTGTAAAAAGATGTCCGCACACTGCTGACTTCACGACCCAACAGCAGTAGCGGGCTTCTGGCCGTAGCGGGCATCGGCCTTCGGCCGGCATCGGTCTGCCGGGCATCTGCTTAGAGCGGGCATCTGCCCTACGAGCAGGATAGAAAATCTCATGTTGGACGGTTCGCGAAGGATCGTCTTATGTGACACGTACTCATCTGCATGTTGGTATGAATAGCTGTCCTCATACCACTGAATCCAAAACCAAGCATCGATGGTGTCAGCTGTTTGCAGGTGTCGTCTGCTAATTAAGTAAAGATAGCGTTTGCCGGCGACAGGCTTGTGTCACAGATACAGCTCAAACTGTACGCATTCTGCAATTGCAGTTCCCATTTGTGACTCTAGTGGCAGTGGATCACTATTTCACTGCCCAGATGGACCGCGGAGTACCGTTTCTTATCTGCTGTTAAGCAGACGCAAAGACCGTTTCAGTCTTAGTGGGCAGTTGAGCTGTAACGCTGCGACAACCTGTCGCGGAGATGCGTGAAGCGCGAATGAATGACGAGGTACTGCAGCCCTCACTTATATAGGGCGGGAGAGTGTTCGGATCGTTGATAAAATCGAAAGACATAGGACCCCAAATTTATCACAAAATATTAAGACATAAAATTGTTGAGAACGGTCGAAACTACTTTCGATGAATGTTTTCAAGATTCTCTCAAAAATCGTCTCTGTAATGTTTTCTCATCAAGATTCATTCGAATAAAAACAGAAGTGCATGCTAACACTTTGTCTCTAACGAATGGAAAAGAAATCGTTACCGTGTTGTTTCCACAGCTGGAGGAGGGATCCCCTCACCTGAAGTCTTTCTTGAGCATGGCGGGCCCTGACGTCATCTGTGTGGCCAAAGACGGGCACGCTCAGGAGGCGCTCAAGGTGGGCACTTCATCGACTCAATGGGACTACTAAACGTGTACTGTACCTATAACCTGCTGGGGCTGTCTGGGAGCAAAATCACTTGGAACTTGGGTTAACTGGGAATAACCAACCCTGACTGGCCTGTGCCCCTTTACCCTCTCTTCTCCTCTCACTGCTCCTCAGACTTATTTATTATCATGTTTCCTTCGTATTTCCTATAACTTCTTATGTTACTGCTCTTTCTTTCCGCTGTTCCCCCTCCCCCCCTCATTGCTTCTTTCTTACCCTTGCCTCCCTAATTTCCTTCTCCCGCAGCGCATCGAGAGCTGTGCCAGCTTCACCTATAAGACAGTGACGGTGCCCGACGCGGCCGCTGCCAACTGCGTGTTCCTGAACGGCAGCCTCCTGCACCGTTCCGAGACGGATTTTCCTGACAGCGCCAAGGTGAGCCAAGGGGCGTGGACAGCACGCAACAGCAGACGATTGGTTCTACGAGCTTGAATCAATCCTTGCATCAGCTACTGGTGCTCCAATAACTTTACATTGGGCTGATAGTTGTGTTTCACAGCGTTAGTGGTGAGACTTGTTGTTCTACACTGTGTCATTGTTCCAGCCGAATAATGTCTATTATGTATCATTCGGAAGATTCAACTTCTGATTCCAGAAAAGCTCCCGTCCGTCTGTTGTAATGCTAACATAAAACGCTGAAAATTGTCAAGTTATTAAGCAATCATGAGAAGCAGTGCATCATTTTAAACCTTTTGTGCTGTACTAGTCATTTGCAACGTTTTTTCATCAATATACGAAAAATAAAAGATTTTTTATTTATTTTTAAATTATATTTTATTTGCTAAAATTTCCACAGTTATGAAGTGATGACAACAAACAATAGTTACCTACCTCATTTGAGAGCTCTTGTGGAGTATGGAGTATTACAATCATACAAATTTAGTTTATTTGCTAAATTCGGATATTGAATGTTGTAAAAGGCAGCTTTAGCAAAAAAAAATCACAAAAAACATCTATAATTCCACAGTGTTCAAAATATTATGACTTGCAATAAATCATGTGAAAGATCTTGTGAAGTAGCTATTTTGTTACAGTAAAGAGTATTTTAAAAATATAATGTTGACGCTCATACATTTTAGTACCGATCAATTGAAATACATTCTTCTATAGCTCGTGTGGAGTGCTATAGTTAAATCATTTCTAGAATTTAAAATTCGTATGCTCTGTTGAAGGTTATATTTTCCGGTGTGAATATTCTTTAAATAATGACTAATTTACCCCTCAACGAGAGGACGATTGACAAAATAACTAGTTAACCCCTTAATGAGAGGAGACTTGGAATGAACACTATCACCCCATCATGAAAGGAGTGTTGGGATAATAACTAGTTCACCCTTTAATGAGAGGAGACTTGGAATAAACACTGTCACCCCATAATGAGAGGAGTGTTGGGATAATAACTAGTTCACCCCTTAATGAGAGGAGGCTTGGCATAAACACTATCACCCCATAATGAGAGGAGTGTTGGGATAATAACTAGTTCACCCCTTAATGAGAGGAGACTTGGAATAATGAACAGTTCACTCCTTTATGAGAGCAGTATTGGCGAGCGCTAATATTTATTAATGTTCCTCTATCATTACTCTTGATTTTAATTTGATATTTTGCTGGAATGTATCTTAAGTAGGTAAGTAGCTCATTTCGGTTAACTAGATACAGCAAACTACTTCATACTTTTACGACTGCATTTCTTGGTAAGTTCCTGTTTTTTTTAAGAAGGTTTGCACAGTTAACTTAAGAACCCGCGATGTAATTTCGTCCACTGGTCGTAAATTTTGCCCACCCGTGTGTCACTGGCTGCATTGTCCGTAAGCACAACACAACTTGCTGACGCTAGCGATTTATGATTGGCTCCTAAGGGCCCCAAAATGCATGTGTACAAACGACCATGCCCACCGATTGGTTTTGTGGACCTATTTGTGTCATTGTCATCAAACTTTTTGTGGAAATAGTAGCTGCGTCTGATCAATCCGACGCATCTCATGAAAGTTCTTTCAAATCTCAATTATCATCATTTATTGCCGACAGCTAATCATGCTATTTTTTTACAAGTAACGGAGTATGCTGGGAGACATGATCGTTCCGCTGTTGAAGACAATGTCCAATTTTTACGCTATTCATGTGTGCAGGTGTTTGAAAGTTTTGCGTTACTGCATCACAAAATGAGTGAGCCTCACGCTGAGTCCCGTTGCAGGTGATCTCGGGCAAGCTGAGCCACTTCAAGCTGCGCGGTCTGGAGTTCAGCGAGCTGAACAAGGCGTGGGGCAGCCTGTCGCGGTGCAGCATTTTGTTGAGGAGGCCCCGCATCTTACGCTCGGTGTCGTGAGGCCGCTGCTGGGGCGACGCTGCTCGCGTCACTCCGCCACACGGCTGGTCGTGGGGCCTAGGACGTCTTTCCGGGAGGCTGTCGTGGTTTCGTCCCTCGGGAGTTTGTTGTGTTTCGTGTGTGTTGTGATTACCATCATCGCGAGGGTTTATCGTCTCATCAGAGAGGCAGCGTGCCATGTAACGAAGCTATGCGTCTCATCAGTCTGTCACCTTTTGTCTGTTCTTGGGCCGTCTCTCGACTGAGCAGCTGGCAGTGAGAACTGAACAGATGAGTTGATCATTGACAATTTATATTCCAATAGATATGTTTCTCTAACAAGTAGACTTCTTGACCAGGAAAAGTGATTTTGTTTATCAGTTGCTAAATTACGGAGGATAAGTAGTACACGACCGGCTCGATAGGGTGTCAGGCACTGCCACCCAAGCTCCATTTGAGGAGGATGGCACAAAAGAGACTTCTATAGTCAGATATAACTAATCAAATTCTAAATTGAACTTTAACTTCTAAGCTGAAAATATACTCTGCCAGTTCCGAGAGCGCGAATTTTTATCATAATTTAATATTATATTGACGACATTAGAAAAGTTTTACGGCAAAAATCGCCGTCTAGAAAATAATCGAGTTCCAAATTTAACTTGGCTTGTTAGGTCATAATAAACTGCGCCAGTGGAAAGAGTGCGAACTTTTATAATCATTTCGTATTTTGTTGACCTGTGTACGAAAGTATTGAGGCTAGAAGTACAAGTGTACGTTACCAGAGAGGTCCTGTAAGGTAACAATCGGTGTCATTCATGCGGACACAAGGGGTCGCGTAGCAGGTGCAACGCTGTTCGTAGGCGGCCAGAGCCTCTGCTAAAGACGAGCGGGCCGCGAAACCGGTGAGAACCGCCTTGACCGTGGGAGCAGTGCTTTCTGTTGCTATGCCGCATACTACTGTACCGGCACTGCGCACTTCTTTGAAGGCCGCTGAGGGCGTACAAGCGGCCTTTCCTCCATTGTCTCGACCTTTCAAGTCATGATGGCCGGAATGGATAATAACCGCTCTAAGATGGGCGGGCGGCCACTCCGTGTACACCTGATCCTCCGTTACCTACAGATGACTGAAATCACTCTTCTTTGTCAAGATAATAGTTAGTTGCCGTAACTCCTGAAAAGGAGTTCACGTTATACCAAACTATCTTGGCAGCCTTTTGGTCTCAGTTTTGGCCGGCGCTGCTGTGAAGAAGGTGAATTAAACCTCCAAAATCAACATAGCTGGAGCCCTATAAATTGATTGAGGAAAACGGAAGAGAAGGCTGAATTCGATACTTGTTCGAAGGAAGAAGGATGTTCTGAATAGGAACTTACTGGGGAAACAGCTTCAGGTCATACGATCTGTTGTTGTGGAAGAGCTTTTACTGCTGGGAATGTTTATTCTGCATGTTGCGGAGGAACCGCCAAGTGAGGGTTTAACGACGGTTAAATGAAATTCAACTTCATCGTGTTGGAAAATATGGTTTAGATTTTGGCGTTTCATCGAAAAAGGAAAATCGTAGTCCTCGATGGAATAGCCGCGTCTGTAATTTTGCGTAAGCGAGCGATGTATCACTCAAGTTGCCTGTATGGTCAGAAGCCGTGAGAGGGGTTGTATGACCGGAAATTCTATGATATTGAAATCGAAGGGTTTACCTTACGTGTGAGCTAGCTTTCGTTGAACTCATAAAACGTTTCTAGCAGGAGTCGTATGAAGTGCAAGTAGGAATTTTCGAGGGGGAGTAGCACAGAGATGACTGCAAATGGGCTTCCTCGTTAACTCGCAACTTGTTTGAAAACGTTTCGGGAAAAATTACACCGTGATTAACTCGGCTATCTAGTAGCTACCAACTAAACAAGGTTATTCTGATCATAGAAACCGGTTTGAGGTAAAATGTTGTCTCTTGGAGACGGAGGAGGCCATGGAGACGGTGTGGTTAGCTCAGGTTTCTATCAACGCGTATTGATATTGGAGCATTAGAAAAGGGGAGGTTTCGCTCTGCTGGGGGAACCATTTGTGCTTAGATGGACCGGACCCTCTTCGGCATTTATTACTTGCTGCGAAAATAAGGTAATCCTGGCCGTAGTGTTGTAGGCCTGGATGAGTAACCACAGACTTCTCCATCTTCCTCCTTTCCGAATTGCTCCAAACATCCGAGA
This sequence comes from Gammarus roeselii, assembly GCA_016164225.1. Classification (NCBI taxonomy): domain Eukaryota; kingdom Metazoa; phylum Arthropoda; class Malacostraca; order Amphipoda; family Gammaridae; genus Gammarus; species Gammarus roeselii. Next base: position 17,376 of record SDVV010002259.1, on the reverse strand, counting down.
TCAAGTCCTCAGTTAAGAGTAACTTTTTAGGGTATCTCGACTGTTTGACAGGCAGCTGCTAATTCCAATCCTCACTATTTGGTTGATGAATAGAATCAGAGGACATATCGTTTTGAAAGTATCACGGCGAAACTTCCAGAACATGTTAGCGGATCCTGCAGAGAGGTGGGTTCTATTTTGGTAAAGATGGTAGGAAGGTTTTGTCCTGATGGGACTAGGTGACCGTTTTGGGGACAAGATGGGTGGACATCAACGAGATTCAAGTGCCACCTGTGTTTCTGACGTGACAAGCTCCGTACATCGAATCGACAGGCTTTGGTGTTGAACAAATAGAGGAGCGACCTAGAGGGAGGAATTTATGATAAAGTATTCATGCCTCCGGTGAAACTCAAAAGTGGTCGAGTATTAAAAAATGCATCCGAGGCAACCAAGTAAGCATCAGTTGCTTTGGCAGTCTACTATACTACTGCTGAGAAATTGAATGCATTGACGCAGTTATTTCGGCTCGGGACTCGAGAGGGCGTGTTACTCTATTTTAATCCTTTGATCTCTGCAGAACTATGAGCGGACCCATTGAAGGTTTCAGTGCTCGAGGCTTCCAGGCGCCGGGAGTTCACTTCTGAATAGTAATGCAGGAGTGTGTAGTATTCATTTTCCGGACAAGAATGAAACCGAGAGAGAGAGAGGTCCTTATGAAGATGAGTGGAACGGGACCAGGTCTACTTATACTCGGGTCCGCTAGGTAGATGGAGCTCATAACTTTAGAAACGATGAGCGCGATTGGTTACTGCAACAAAGCCTCTGCTGCCTCGGGCTCCAGATGGAGATGTCTGGTTGCTAGTAGGTACAATAATGTACGAGAAGGGGACAGTCCACCTCTGCTCAAAAGACGTAATCTCATGTAGAATAAGTTTGAACCGTGAGTGGTTATCCTGGTAAAGTGTCACCCCGAGGTCGCTTATAGAGCTAAATTGGTCATCTTTAATTAAATGTATGAGCCGAAGATGGGACCAATTCAGTGTCTTTTGCCAGCCCCAAGTCCGGATAAAATAAGGATGGTTCGGCGTGTGGCTAGTAACCTCAAACCTGTTCAAAAAGCACTATCAAACCAACAACATGAGAATTGAGACGAATTACTATCTTTATCAGCCTTTACGAGCTTATTCAATTTTGATAAGCAGTACAAGTAAAAAGCCTACCCCTCCGACGATGTGCTTCGGTATATTAGTGAAAAAGAACTGAAGCAAGGATCCACTTGGAGAGTACGTGTGAAACTTTAATTTTTCGTTGTAGAGAAGGAATAGAAGAGAAAGAATACAATTATTAAACATTCTCTTGTACGCACGAGTGTACGTGCATACCAGAATTGAAAATTTCAATTATTAAGTTCGACAAAGTTACCGTTTCCGCCCGTGCTGTCAGATTTTATGAAGTTCGCGCTCTCCAGGGTAGTTGGCTGGGCCTTACATCGAAGGTCCGGTGGATGTGAACCCCTTGTTCTGGATTAATCTGACTGATTTTTTTTCGTACCTGCGGGCGTGCATTCATACCACAATCCAGAAGAATTGTAAATATTTTGTATTTCGGTAAAGTTACTGTTTCCGCGCATACTGGAGGGCGAACTCATAAGAATTTAGGAACTTCGCGCCCTGCGTAGGAGCTCACTAAGGCTAACTTCAGAATTTCATTGAAGATCTGGAGTGTAACACACTTGCGGCAGCTTGACGAGTTTTGTTAGATCCCTCTTTCACAAAGCCAACTCACTGACCTCAACTACCGGAAATGAGCCTCGTTTTACTATCATCACACAAGACCACAAACACGAGACTGCAGACCACAAACACGAAACACCTCCATCAATACTTGAATTCTCTCAAAGTCTGGTTGCAGGAAAACAGAATTAGTGTGTTCGGAAGCATTTAATCCCTCACAATATTAACGCCAGACAACAGTGAACATCGCCTCTACCCTCACGTGACACTCAACAACACTCCTATACTCCGAAGATTAACTACCACGATTCTTTGAGTAACATATGACACAGGAATGGCTATCAAACCTCGCACAAACGGCATTGCACAACCACATGCGGGCACTTCAAGCAATCAATTACATCACTATTTAAATAATTCATCAGACTCATAATTGTTTACGCAAACACCGCCTGATCCTCCGATCATGCACCCACACACATTAACACCCTTTAAAGATTACAAAACACGGCCTTACGCATCGCAACGGACTGTATGCAGACCGCAAACGTTTTTCATCCGCACAAGAAAATCAAAGTCCTCCCTCTCAAACATCATTTCGATAAAAGGGGAGATACAATTCTTCAAAACGATTGTGGAACCGGCACTTTTTTGCCACCCCGTATCGCACCCACGTCAATCCAACCAGAACCTGCATGTCACGCGTGGGACTTGTGACAGTAATAGGTTACCTTTAGAAGAGCCTCGTGTTCGGAGCCCCGTAGAAAGCTGAACACGCAGGCCCGAAAGAGGGCCTAGTTCTGTGTTATTTTGGACAGTAGCAGGGTACCTCTAGTGATGCCTCTGCCCGGTGTCCCCACGGGATCTCAAGGCCCAGGCACTGCAAAAGGGCCATGTTCTTTTGGTCATATTTTATTTACAACAGAAAGAGGTTACCTCTAGAAGAGCCTCTGCTCCGCGGTCCATCGGGAAACTGGGTCCCAGGCCCTGAAAAAACCTGGTTTGTTGGGTTACGGGTTACGTTTCTGTACTGTAATTGGGTAGCCTATGGTTATGCATTTTTGCCCTGGGTTCCGAGAGAACTGGGGCTCCGGCTCTATAAGCAGCCTGATTTCTTATTTGTTGTATCTTCGGCCAGCTTGCCACCTGCGACGGTGAGAACTGTGTTCAGCGCACCGCCTGAAAATCCCGATACCCACCGATGCGTGCATGTGGACGAAAGGTAACCGGTTTATGGGTGGAGAATGTTACTGCTGATATCTTTAATGACTTTGTGGGTTGGGTGGCAGTATATTCGTTGCCACCCGCGTGGTATAATTAGGTTATGGGGAAAGAAGAGCATTGTGGCTAGCAGTCTGTTCATGTACCTCAGCCACACTGCAATGAACCAACAGGACGCGGTGTGGGATGACATCGTGTGGGACACCGTTAGAAATTGGACTTCTTGTTTTGTAGGAAAGGGATACTGGTGATTGGTCACTTTCCCTTGGAGAAGTTACAGTGTATAAGTTGTGGCTCTGGTGTCCTGAATGTTTCGGTGGACCAGAGGCTGAGGCTCATTCAGTTTTCATGTTTAGTGAGTAACATGAAGGTGCATATAGTACTCTCTACCCCGAGGTCCCTGAGAAATCTGGTGGCCCGGGTCCTAAAAGGGGCCTGGTTTGTTCATTTTATATGCTACAGAACAGTAAAGGTTACCTATAGAAGGGCTTCCATTCCTAGGTTCTTTAGGAAGCTATAGGCCCAGGCCCCAAGAAGAGCCTGGTTTGCTTCCCTTTTGTTTGAGCTTAGAGATGTAAGAAAGTACTTGAAGCTAAGCCTCTGCCTCGGTAGTTCTGGAGGTAATTGAGGGCCCTGGTCCTGCAAAAAGCCTGTTTTGTTCGTTTTATCCTCGCTTGGACCAGTAAAAAAATATCTATAGTAGAGCCTCTGCCCCGGAGACATTGAAGGAGCTGGGGCCAGGTCCTGCGAAGGGCCTGATTTGCGCTTGGAAGAGTAAGCCGTTTCTTTTCAAAAGAGGATTTCCTCCGGAGTTCTTAGGGAGCTCAGGCCCTCAGACCCTGAGCTCCCCAGACCCTGGGCTGGTTTGTTTGCGCTTGGACCAGTAATACCTATTGAAGAGCCTCCTTTTACGGGGTTTTAAAAAGGGCCAGGCTCTATGAAGGACCTGCTTTTTTCCGCGTTTTGTTTTTAACTCAAAACTGAACGGGAGTCGGAGGTGTTACCTATATGGTTGACCGCGGCAGAACGGTTTAGACGACGGAAGAGGGGCCGCTTATATATAATTTTGGTGCCTGAAGGACATTGACTGCAGTGCGGTAGAAACTTTGGCACTCTAATTTAATCTTATCTACCCTTGGACGCAGTAAGTGCTCAGTGCCGGTCCGTACAGTAGTGCGCGGCATAGCAACACAAAGCGCCGTTTCCAACCATACAGGTTTACGTTCGCGGCACGGTTGTCTTTTTTCTTGAACCGAGGCTCTGGCCGTCCTCGAGCAGGATTATATCTTGTGGCCGCTAGAAGAGCACCGATTGCTTCCTAACAGGTCCACTCGGGTATCACAGACGCATATTTTTTGCCTCAAAACTTTCCAACTGTCATCAACATAACATCAAATTCTTATCAAAATTCGCGCTCTTTCCTGAGGCGCAGTTTTGTTTTGCCAAAACTGCTGTTCAATTTAGTTTGGAACTTGTTTATTTTCTATCTGATTAACGGCAAAACAGGCTCTTTCCTGCCAACCTCCTCCGATAAGTATGGGTGGCAGTACCTATGGCACCCTATCGAGCCTGTCGTGTACCCCTCTTCATGAGTTACGGCAGATTGCTTGAGAGCTACTGCAGAATATTGATCAAACATCATCTATTAGCTACTCTCTATTCATAGAGGTCCTATCGGTGAACCTTTTCAGACCTAGTTGGTGTTGCACTGAGGAAGCATTTGTTAAATATACCGGCACATTTCACTTTTCACAAATGAAATATATTGGTAAACTGTGCAAGGTTGAATACGTGAAATCGGGAAGGTCTGTTCTCATTGATCCCATTACTGTTTTGGTGATGGATTGATGATGTTTGCCATGTGGAAGTTAACTGAGGGTGGTTAGGTTTGTTGTTAGGCTGACAGAATATAGATAATATTATAAGTTGACCAAGATATTGACTCGTTGCCAATGATGATAACCGAGTAAACACATAGACATTTCGGAATGTAGCTGTTAAGAAACTTCGTTTAGAAACTTCATAGAGCTGGTCATGTAAATGATCATGTCTAGTAAGTATAAATGCATTAGCTTATGTTAGTCTGGGTAGCATCTAAAAGAATTTAGTCAGGACCTCGTTCCAAAACCATGGTCTTGCTTCGAATGGCTTATCAGGCTATTTGTATGCCCAGTTCCGGCCTCCCTGAGGCGTTTCATAGTTTTAAGCTTCAACTCTGCTGACGTAACCGTTCTATTGCTATCAAACTAATCGGTATACACCAAACAAAGACTAGCAATTTAGTTGTTAAAATGACAGCAAAAATGGTGACTTGTGCTTATGCTTTTGTCTGTCGTAACTTTTATTCTGTAACCAGTCATGTCAATACTTTTCATGGCGTATGAACTTGATTTTGATTTGAATTTTTTTACATGTACCATTTCTGTCACACAGTTGTAGTGTCCACGAGTTGCCTGTGGAACAACCTTGCTATCGACTGTAGCTAAGAAGTATGTGGCTTCGAAAATCATCGACCTCTTCGCCTCGTTTTATGTCACCGAATGAATGATTGTTGCGTGTATTGCTGATTGGCGTCAAGGGTTGTATATTAAAAGTGAAATGTTATTAAGATTACTATTTCTGCATCATGTCTTAATTTGGACGTATATTCTTTTGCATGCCAGTGTTCTTGTTAGCCACAAACACGCACATTGCGATGTTACTGTTAAGTAGGCTCCCGCTTGAACGGCACGTGTGTGTGACGGCATAAGACGAGTGTAGGGTGCGTTTTGGCTCCGACTACTTTTATTGGAGATCCGGCCTTGCGTCTTTATCTGTACGATTTAAGCATTAGCAATACATAGCAAAAACATCCCCGTGAAAGTCATTTGGGAAATGTGGTATTATATCATATATCTGCTGTTATGTTGGTCAAAATTTCTGGCCAAGTAGCTACCCTAAAAAGTGACATGGCTCCTCCCCCAGAAGGTTTTGATTCGAGCATAATAATATTCAACAAATTAGCCTCGTGCCACGTACTGTCACAAATAGGACGCTGCTGCCCCTAGGCATTTTCAATATTATGTATTAGCTCACCACCGTCATTGGATGAAGGCCTTGTGAATGACCGTTCAAACAGAATTAACATGGATTGTCTCACTGAAACTCACGATATAAAATTCAATAATTGGTTTCTTTGTTATTCATTAATGAGTCAGCAACTGGTAGCTTGAGCGTTCAGTGTCAAAATATGTCAAGTATTCCTAAGCGTCAGCTCTTAGTCTCTCCTGCTGTTCATGCGTGAACATTTAGCTACCTATTGTGTGGTCATCATCTTCTGAGGTTGTACGTAACTTACCGTTGTAGTATTTAAACAGCTATTGCAAATTTTTCATGTAAACGTGTTTGGGAGCAGCTATTTTAGAATAAATATTTATGCTATGGCAGCGAGTGGTGGAACGAGGAGGTTCAACTGGCGGTGGCGCAGAAGAGAAGAGCTTTTGAGGAGTGGTTGCAGGCGAAGTCGGCGGTGGCATATGACAACTATAAGGAGAAGGAGGGGAAGCAAGTGGTGAGGAGAGCCATGAAGGACGCAGATGCCAGGTGGGGCAGACGGTTGTGCCAGAATTTTGAGTCGAACAAAAAGATATTCTGGAAAAAGGTTAATAGGGTGAGAAAGAGAGAGACCGGAAAGGAGGAGGCGGTGAAAGATGAGAACGGCCAATTGTTGACGAAAATTGGTGGTGTACGGAAGTGGTGGGTCGAGTATTTTGATGAATTGTTGAATGTCGAGGATAACAAAGAAACTGACATTGCTGCTGTGGGTAGTGGAGTGCGGATGCCGGTTTTCGGAGAGATTCTTGCTGCGGACATTACTAGGAAAGAGGTAAACAATGTCGAGGATAACAAAGAAACTGACATTGCTGCTGTGGGTAGTGGAGTGCGGAAACCGGTTTTCGGAGAGATTCTTGCTGCGGACATTACTAGGAAAGAGGTGCAGAAGGCGGTGGAGGTGATGCAAGCAGGAAAAGCTTCTGGTTTGGATTGCGTTGCGACTGAGTGCCTGAATAACGATTGTCGAATGGTTGATGAGGCTACTGAACATTTGTTTTGGGGCAGGCGTGGTACCGATTGAGTGACGCAGTGCCTGCATTGTCCCGCTGTATAAGGGCAAAGGAGATAAAAATGAATGCTGCAACTCGAGAGGTATCAGTTTGTTGTGTGTGGTCGGTAAGCTGTATGGCAGAGTGCTGATCATGAGCATTAGAGAGTGTACGGATAGCGCAATTGGAGAGGAACAATGTGGCTTCATGAGGGGTAAATATGTGCCGATCAGATTTTTGCAGTGAGACAGGTCTGTGAGAAGTACCTTGCAAAGGGAAAGGATGTGTTCAGGGCCTTCATGGATCTGGAAAAGGCATACAACAGGATTGACAGGGAAGCGCTGTAGAGAGTGTTGCGTTTATATGGAGGTGGCTGAAAGCTGTTGAAAGCGCTGCAGAGTTTCTATGTTGGCAGCTGAGCATGCGTCAGAGTGGGAAGCGAGGTGAGTGATTGGTTCAAAGTGAAAGTGAGTCTGAGACAAGACAGCGTGATGTCTCCTTGGCTGTTCAATCTCTATATGGATGGAGTGGTCAGGGAGGTGAATGCGAGTGTGCTGGGTCGTGCCTTGGAGCTGATTCAAGCGAATGGGCGGAGATGGCAATTGAGCCAGTTGCTGTTTGCGGATGATACGGCTCTGGTGGCGGATTCAGAGGAGAAGCTATGTAGGCTGGTATCTGAGATTGGTCGAGTGTGTGAGAGGAGGAAGCTTTTAGTGAACGTGGGAAAAAGTAAAGTAATGAGGGGCTCGAGGACTGCCGATGTGAGCAGTATTAGTGCCCTCCTAAATAGAGAATTGCTGGAAGAAGCTCATGGCTTTAATAATCTGGGCTCCCATGTGGAGAAGACTGAACTAGTGGAAACTGAGGTGAAGTCGCGAGTGAAGGAGGGGTGTAAAGTGTTTGGTGCACTTGAGAGCGTAATGAGCTGCAGGACGACGTTGTGGATGGAAGCAAAGAGAGGGCAGTATGAAGGTGTCGTTGTCCCAACTCTGCTGTACGGTGCTGAGACTTGGGGGGGGTGAGAGCAGAGGAGAGAAGAAGGTCGAATGTTTCCGAGATGAATTGTTTGAGGAGCATGGTTGGACTGTCGCTGAGAGACAGGTTCACTTACGACGTGGTTCAAATCAGATCGAGGATGGTGAAGAAGTTAGAGGACTGAGATGATTCGCGTGATCTGAGATGGTTCGGGCACGTTATGATGGATGAGGGGAGATTGGTGAAAGGGGTGTGGAAGGCAGAGGCGAGTGGACGTAGGCCTAGAGGATGACCGAAGTTTGGGTGGATGGATGATGTGAAGCAGACGTTAGAAAGGAGAGACCAGAGTGAGTGTGGAGGTAGCGAGAGAGCGTGCACTGGTTAGGCGTGAGTGGAGAATGATTGTGAACGGATGAGTTTTGACGCTGCCCCGATGTGCGGTCCCGCCATAGGCACATCGTTGAGAGACGGGATGGTCGATGGTGGAGGGGTTCGGTCATCATGACGCGGCAGGGGTAAACCAGTCACACTGTCGGGCCCTACTGCCGACACTGACCTCTCGAACCGCACTCATGACCCGGAGGGTGTGTTGCGGGGTTCCCGGCCGGACCCTTTTGCACAAAAGGGCTAAGGTGTGCGAGTGTATGAGAGTGTGAGTGTATGAGAGTGTGAGGTACGCCATGCCTTCAGCTACCCCCCCTTTCTGGGGGATTTCGGCCTAGTGTCTGTATCTGTATTTATGCTAATCACTGAAATTTTCATCGAACTTGTTTACAGTGTTGGTGTTGTGCTGCATCGTGAGTTCTGGATGTAAGAAAGAACTGTCGTTCATTGTCGTTCATATTCATCGATGTGATCAAAGAATGTCTACTCTAGATGGCAAGTCAGCCGGTATCTATGTCTCTACATATCACTTGTCGTAGTATTACATTACTGGGCTCGGTTACCGTGCTCAGTGACTCATCTGACGTTCAAATGCAGTGCCGTAACAAGAAAGGTGCGAGGATCGTCGTGAACAGTAAAAACAACTGCTCAGTTCGCATTTATCGTTGTCTTTTGAGGGCCTAATCAATTGAGCTAGAAAGCGGTTAGGAATACCATGGCATGACCAACGTAGCTAATACTCGAAACAGTTAAGCCAACAATCCACTGAAAACGGCGATAATTGCGACCTGGACGCTGTGTTTGGATGACTCGTATTTTGAGAGTGGAAAGTCACTCGCCTCTTCTATTTTTACTACTCCGATATTATTCTACGTAGTCTCTTAGCTATTTAGGCCTATGACTTAGATGCTTGCACGTTGTAAGCAAGTACCCTATTTGTTTTATGCCACTTTGAATGCTGTATGGTAAGTAGTACTGTGAGTACCCTGTCACTCGATCTACAAGTGCTGTATAGTGAGTAGTTCTGCGAGTACCTTGTCACCGTACCTTCTGGTACTGCATAGTAAGTAGTACTGCGAGTACCGTGTCACTGTACCTACTTGTACTGTATGGTAAGGAGTACTGCAAGTACCGTGTCACTCTGCTTCTTGTACTGTATGGTCAGCAGTAATGCAAGTACCGTGTCCCTGTACTTATTTGTACTGTATGGTTAGCAGTACTGCAAGTACCGCGTCATTGGAGCTACGGGCACTGTCTCTGAATCACTGCCATAATGGGCGGTAAACTTCATCATGGTCTATCAAAGGATGTAACTGTACCTTGGGAATTTCTCTTTCTGGATTTTTCCCAACTTGCATTCTCCGTTGGAAATATGTCACTTGTGATGGTGTAACCCTTTCTGCCAACGTGTTTTTCTTGTATTGAAATGTTATCAGAAAGATTGAAGTGTCGCTGGCATCGAATGTTTGTTTTCAAATGTTACATTACTCTAGTATTCAGTGTAATACATGTGCAATGCCATTCGCAGCAGTTTCTGTGGTGCAGTGTTGAACTGATATAATAGATAGTTAAGTTGGAAGACGTGACTTCAACCTTTTCAAATGTTCGTAATGGCACTTGTTATCTTTTTATACGGCTTGTAGTCTTTGCAGACTTTTCCTCGAATAACTGAATCTCATGAAAGCTTAAATCATCGTTCTGAAAGGTTAGTTTTCTTCTGATGCGCTCAACGTAGCTACATATACTACACGTGAATAGACACACCAATTTGACATACTAAAAGCACATTGAAATAGGCACCGAAACATTACATTGGCGTCAGATGTATGTTGTTGTATTACCTGCTATGTACGTATAGACACGCCTTTTCCCATTGAACTGGAGGGTGGCTAGGTTAGACTGTTACTGATGGTGTTAAATTTGTCACATGCGTGATGTCATGCTATTGATTTCAATTCCCCAGCACTATTTGTCAAATTGATGCGTCTACTACCCCGTAGTTCCTACTGCTACTGTGGATACGTCCTTGATGTGCTTGCTTCGATTTGTGTAGTGCGTTGTTTCTTTGAATACATACCAAGCTCTTTTGCTTCCATTATACTAATGTTGTTGAGCACTGCCAGCCTGCGATACCAGCACATGTTCGTGATAGTTAGACTATACTTTATCTAAACAAGTGCTCTGAACCAACCATAGGATCAAAGTAATGCTTCAAAAGCGCCAATCAAACTGCATATACTGGATAGAGTTCTCGTGATGTTAATCTTCAGTGTGATCCATCTCGTGTAAAGAGTGTTGCATATCACGCGACCGCTCTTCATCACTTCGGAAGAGACCGATGTGTAGGGCTGATTTTAGGCCTAAGTGCACCTGCTCCTCTGATGCTTTGATTACCTATCAATCATTCCTGTAACTCCTAGACTTCATAATCTGTCGGAGGCGACCTTTAGAGGCCTGTGTTTGAACTCCCAGATTTATGCGTTGTTCGTCAAGTTTCGCTTATTTCTTTTGGTGCCTGGCCAACAAACCTGTTTTTTTCCATCGTCGTGTCTTCGTGGCAAGATTGGTCAAGACTTTTTTTTCTTATTACAGAATTGGAATCATTCATGATTAAATTTCTTATATATTTGGGGTCCATTTAATTATGAAAGTTTTAACCCACTGTTTAAACTTTTAGACATTTGTTGTCGCCTCGCTATTGTACGCATTTTGTTTTACCATTAAGTTCTGACTCTCGTTATTGGATTCCGTTTTTTATGTTACCATGATCTGATCTTTATTGTAAAGTCCCCAATCATGAACATTCGTTTCTTATCGTGATCCAGAAATATTTAAGTTGATGAAAACGCAAAAAAAAAAATTAACGAGTCAGAAAGATGATATTTTTGATGACCACAAAATTAGCTACTATTTTGCCTTTCAGATCTCTCAAACATTTTTTTTCTAGCATCGTAAAAACGTTTATTTCTTAGCAAATACTGTTGAAGTAAAGAATCCATTTATTTAAACTTGATAATTTAATGGCGGCAGAGACCTGATCGGTGCGCCCCCTGGTGTCTCGCACGCCGCGCGTGGGTACAGGACCTGCTCAGTGCCGCCCCCTGGTGTCTCGCACACCGCGCATAGGTACAACAGTTCGTGGGCGTAGTTGAGAGGAGCTACGAAGGATCTTTAGTGATGTAGGAAAGATTTTATTACTTATATATTATTACTAATATTTTCTTTTATCCGCGGTGTCCTAACCGGACGATTAGTTGTCTGAGCTTTCTTAGGAATAGAAGTGATCAATATTAGCGACCAGTCTCGTTTTGTCTGAGAATTCATAGAGGTCTGTTTATCTATAAACATGTTGCCATTCATGTTTTTGTTACTCTAAGTGCTATTAGTTTTTATCTGTTAGCTGTGAATAGTTTACTACGAACTCATTCCAATACTAGCAAAAAACGATTTTCCCAATAGTGAATGATATTGAAGATTCATTCTTATTATTGGGATGTCTATTATTGTTTGCCACGCTGTTAGTCTTTTTATTAATTAGGCATTAAGGAATCCTAATAATTCATGCATTTTCGCTTGTGTTCGTTTTATTTCGTTGTACCTCGGCATATTATTGAAGGAAGCTGTATGCCAATCTGTGCTGAAGGGGTTGGAACACGAAGGACATCATCGTGGCTGTATAGCAGACAAATACAGGATAAAATCAATTGGGTTCAACAATGCCAGTGCTGAAAGTGTGTCCCCAGCGGCATGACTGCGATGCTCGGACGATGAGCTACTTCCTGGGCTGGCAACTAAAATCCCATACCCAAAACTCCACCTAAAAACTCTCCATGAAATACCCAACCCAAAAATCGATTTTTGGTTAACATTCCTAATATTTAATACACTTTTTTGAAAGTTTCTGTAGCATTGAGTAATTGTGTGGAACAGAAATTATGGAGTCATAATGCAACGTTTTCAAATAGCAATTGTATTTTATGTTAGCAAGAATATGATTATTATAATATGCATACAAAATTTTGCATAGACAGTTCTTTTTTAATTAAGGGAACTTTATCAGGGATTTAAATATCAAATTATATGTCATTAGATATCTTATTATAATTTGTCGTATTTTGATAATTGAGAAGGGGTTACTGGCCTATTAGGTAGCTACTCTACAAGACCTGTGCCAATTAATAACCGACCTTTGCAGAGAACTCTCTAGATAGCACATTTGTGCTGGGATCTTGAACCGCACGTTTGCATGTCTCAAATTTGATCGTGTAAAGTAGATTAAAATCGGAAAAGCCGGTCAGGAGGCTATCAAGAGTGTGCCATCCTGGCTCCTAGCATGAGGGGCCAGCTACCCTCCGGAGTAATAAGGACAAGGATCCCAGCAGCAAAGAACGCCAGCCTCTCATAGAAGAACAGCGCCACCTCAGCCAAAGACGACCGGACCAGTGACTAAAGCGCGGAGTTGACCAGAAGCATGCACAAAAGTTAGAATTTACTGGGCTTTCCAAGCAGGAAAATTAAGACTCTAGGATCATGTTAAAAATATTTCTTCGAATCCACGAACTCGTGGAGAACCGACAAACCAAGGAACTCGCAACCTGCGCATGTGCGTCCACCTTCACATCCGATGACAACCTCAATGACTCCACCCCAAAAACACCCCAACCCAGTTCCAAGAGCTGCAAGGAAGATGCAGTTCTTGCCATTTAATACACACAACCTGTTCAATGACGTCTCCAATTTTCCCGAACATTTGACAATCACATTCGACTCCAAGGATAGACTGGATATTTGTTCATGCTCTCTACGAGAAGAACTGGGCTTCCTTACTGGCCGTCCTAAGCATCACCCCAAGCGTCAACGAAGGCTTCATCATTCAAATGGATCCAAAACTTCATAGCGACACTCTACTCTCCATGAACAGAATATGACAAAAGTCATGCACAATCATACCGTATCCAACTTTCTATATAAGTTCAAGCTTGCTTTACATTGAGAATTTTTCAAGTAGCAAAAAATGACTCGAATACGGCGGCCTCGTCAGCATATACTGCATGCCGTACAAACCTCGACGTTGTAAAAAGTGCGCCGGCGAACACGACAGAAAAGACAGCAAAGCTTCACAACCTACCTACGTTCTACCTCTGTTTATGCCTCCACGAGGCAGGAGACCGTGACTGCAAAAAGCACATGGACCAAACAGAAATGTATCACAAAACGACCGCAGAGTCTCACGGAAATTAGCAATTCAAATTTGGTAGGACGAAACCCTAATTTTCCTTGATTATGCCAAAGCGGTTAAACCTACAAGTAAACCAAAGACCTCAGTCGATATCTTCACATTGTCAGCACAACCTAATAACAAGATCACAACACATCTCCTTAGCAGTAACACCCTAGCACCCAGCCTAGCGATAGCCCTCGTAATAGAGGTGAGTGGCCCTAGCAATAAACCCAATGGTGTTCTGAAAGACACCGTGATTAAGGTCTTCAACACAAAAGCAAAGCGATGAAGACGTATCCGATGTCTACCTGCCACAAAGAAAATAGGTCAGCAATAGCCCACGAACAACAGCTATTCAAGATCTGAATTTAGACCGACTTCTACACGTCTTAACCGAGCCCTCACTCAGCGAAAACCAAAGAAAGGGATTCAATCCTCAGTTTCGCATGCCAGACTACAGAACACTCACCAGCAAGAACAAGCATCGCCTGTGGAGGACGCTTTGTATTTCTTCAACGAAAAACTCATACCAGAAACCGTTAAACACCATACACCTCATTTGACCGTGATATTCTCCACAACCAGGCATACAGTTTAGAAAATCTTCCATAGGCGCTCGCTCAAGAAGCAAACACGAAGAGCGAACTCTCTCGTCCTCCTCTTCCTGCAAGAGCTTCTATAGCTGCCAACGCAGTAATTCTAGCAGACCACGTGCTTCAGAAAGCGGACGCTCTCTCGAACGTTATCGATCTAAGACCACTGGGCAAACTCAAAGACGCGAACACCACGAAAGTTTTTGTAAGCAACGCGACCACTCTAGTACATCAAGGTCTCAGCTTAAACCGCGTTCAAATTGAACTACATACAGCCCAATACTTCACTGGAACTGCCAGGGACTTAGAAACAAGAAAGACTAATCACCATCCCTTATCTTCACCCATACACCTTTTATGATAGATATTGAAAGATCAAACTCCGCGAGATCGCCACCTTCACAATCGCTCAATATGTCATACATTGCCGCGGAGGTCACAATAATGTTCCTGCACTCAGCGGAGTCGTACTCATTATTCACCTAAGCGTACCTCTCCACCCCCTTCCCCGGAGGACGGAACTCCACGCCTTCACCAATAACGGTGATATCTATCTACTCGCCACGAGGTCACGACCTCTCAGAAGCACTAATGATCAAACTGCATAACCCACTATCCTTTTCAGTACTCCTCCTTGGACAGCTCAACAGCTAGCATGAAGTGTTGGGATGCGTGAGAACAGACCCCAGGGCAGTGATAATGGCCAACACCATAGACACCTTCAACCTTGCTCTCTTCAATGTCGGACAACCCAACCGAATCACCCTCGAAAATGAGAACCGACATCAATTTAGTCATATGCTTCCCCACACTGGCATCCCAACTCGTTTGAAGATTCCTGCCTTGAACACACGACAGTGACTATAACCCAGTCATCATATCTCTCCTCACCAACCAACCAAATAATCCCGCAGCACAAGAACTATGATTTAACTGCCGGAGATCCAGGTGACGAGGTGACAGCCTCCGTCACCCATCTATACGAAAAATTCCTTAGCTGCTGCCGCGAGCTTTGCGCAGAGGCAGTATCGTAACCAATGACTAACAACTAACTGAGTTTGAAATTAACATCGCATACTGTTCTTTGCGTCTAAGCTCCAAAGTTTTACAAGTTTCCAGGGTATAGAAACTTTATTTTTTTCTGTATCAGAATAAAAGCCGGTCACCGCTCTAAGCCGAATATTGTTCCGAGACCGAATATCGTCTCGTAAAGGTTAAAGTTTTCAACTAAACTGGAGAGATCGACTATCATCTCTTTAGAGCGAGAGCAATAAAGCTCGGTGGCTTCCTCTTCAGGTGCTGATTTGAGTTGTTTCGAGTTTCATCGTCAAATGCTATTTCTTTCAACAAACTTTCACTTTATTGATCTATTAAAACAGAAAACACACACACAAGATGCTATCTTAGACTTTCTACTTAAGAACTTACCTTCTTACTATCAAAAGGCAACCCAGTTGTGGCCATAAGACCTGTTGTTGTCTTCTTACGCTTGTAAACACGTGTGAGCCCTCCTAATTTCATCCGCGTTCTCTAGCGTCGTGAATTTCAAGATTATATTTCGGAAAAGTGAGAGGATTTTTTCATTAACTGTTAGATAAGAAATCAAACACTCTATGGCAGCAGAAATATTGAAAGTTTTGATGCGTTGGCGAAAACAATCACCAAAATACGTGAAGCGAAAAACCGTCTGTGATTGATATGTTTGTTAAACCGGCACATCTCTAAAAACATCATCTAACGTCTTCAACAACGGAGTGTCTGATCTCAACCAGCCTCCTGGACTTCTCTAAGTTCCCTCGCGCCCTACGGGGGAGCCTATTGTGACTCACGTTGAGGCTCTGGTGGAAATGAGGCTCAAATCAAATCACGTTGAGGCTCTGGTGGAAATGAAGCTTAAATCAAATCAATTCTCCAAGTTTCTGGACCTCATTCAGGATCCTGAACTTCACTCCGGATCATGAAACTCCCCAAGATCCTGGACCTCACCAAAGTTCCCTGATCTCACCCAGAATCCTGGATCTCACCCAGGATCCCGGATCTCACCCAGGATCCCGGACCTCACCCAGGATCCCGGATCTCACCCAGGATCCCGGATCTCACCCAGGATCCCGGCCTTACCCAGGATCCCGTTGCTTGCCCACGTTCCCTCCCAAGATCCCGTTGCTCAATTAGGCACACCAATTACAAAAACTTGTAGGCGAATCTGGATTAGGTAATTGATGCTTCCATACCGTTTGACTTTTTCACCAGTGCTCCTTATAGTATTTGCTAAACACTCAACTCCCCAACCCTGACACGAAAGTGTCTCAAAGCGGCCTCTCTTCTCCAACACCCCTCAACACTGGCCTTGTGATGCTGTGACAGCTGGTGCGGCACCTGTCACGGTCAGCTGAGAAGAGGCAGGACAAAATATAGCAAGTCAATACTTTTCGTCATAACTCTGGCCGAATTCGACAAGGTAGTTTTGGACAAGATACTCGCCAAAAAAAAACTCTAAGGTTCCCGCTGTGATTGGATACGCGCAGGAAGGGTTTCTTGGTTATTGACGTATTTAACAGCACAAATATCAGAGGAATCTTTTCAAATGCCGCAGTGTTCGGTTTTTGGTTGGAGGAAACGTCCCAACCGTCGGAATGATTGCATTTTGGTGGCAGGTTCATGGGTGTTTTGGGTTGAACCGATTGACTTTTTTATTTAGTACTGGATTGAAACGAACATCCGGTAGGGCTTGTCAGCTTGTAAGCCGCTGGGGAACGATGATCATAAACTTTGCATGTGCTTTTCACTGTTATTACTGTGTCGGTTAATGATCGAGGCATGTCGTCTTTTTATTTGGTTGATTTCCGTTGATGTGACGTCTTGAGTTTTATCGATTAACAGATACAGATACTAGGCCGCATCCCCCAGAAAGGGGGGTGGCCGACGGCAAGGCGCACCTCACACCCTCACACGCTCACATTCACACAACTTAGCCCTTTTGTGCTAAAGGGTCCGGCCGGTAGCCCCTCAACTTACACTCTGGGTCCCGAATGTACCGAGGAACCGTCGTCAGCAGCAGGGCCCACAGTTTTCACTGGTTTACCCCCGCCGCGTCATAATGGCCGGGCCCCCCCCACCCACGACCATTCCGACAGCGGGATGCCAAGGGCGGGAAAGCACATCAGAGCAGCGTCAAAATCAACCATTCT
>SDVV010002258.1:0-23420 GCA_016164225.1 Gammarus roeselii | reverse complement strand
GTATATATATATTTGCGGGTTTTTATATATAGTGATTGATATGCGTTCAGACGAACTTTGAAGGCCGGTTTCTTCTAGACTGATGGTTCAATCAACTTGGAATATCAATTTCTTAAAGCGCTCTGCATGCTATATAAAATGAGCAGCTTGGTTGCACTGTAACCCATACGGAAGCTTCAGGCTAAGTTATTGGAGATGCGGGAAAAACAACGTATTGACCAACTTTGAAGGCCTTTCACTTCTAGACTGTATGGTCGATCAACTTGGATTGCATGTTCTTTAAAATGAGCAGCTTTGTTGCTCTGTAACCCATACGAAAGCTTCAGGATGAGCCATTGAAAATCGTGTTGATCAATTTTGAAGGCTCTTTACTTCTAGACCATTGGTTCGATCAACTTGGGTTATCAAATTTTCTAAAGCGCTCTGCGTGCTCTTTAAAATTAGTGGCCTGGATGCTCTTTAGCTCATAATGAAGCTTCAGGCAAAGCCATTGAAGATGGGGGTAAAATATCGTATAGACCAAATTTTAAGGAAATAAACTTCTAGACTGTTGATTCTATCAACTTGGGTTATCAAATTTCCTAAAGCGCTCTGCATGCTCTTTAAAATAAGCAGCTTCGATGCTCTTTAGCTTATAAAGAAGCGTCAGGCAAAGCCATTGATGATGGGGTAAACTAACGTTTTGACAAAACTTTGAAGGCCTTTCACTTCTAAGCCGTTAGTTTGATCAACTTGTGCTATCAAATTTCGTAATGCGTTCTGCATGCTTTTTTCTTAAATAAGCAGCTTGGCTGCTCTGTAACCCATACGGAAGCTTCAGGCTAAGTCATTGAAGATGGGGAAAATAAAGTATTGACCAACTTTGAAGACTTTTTACTTCTAAACTGTTAGTTCGATCAACTTGGGTTATCAAGTTTCTCAAAGCGCTCTGCATGTTCTTTAAAATTAGCAGCTTGGTTGCTCTGTGACCAATACGGAAGCCTCAGGTTAAGTCATTGAATATGGGGATTAAATATCGAATTGACCAGCTTTGAAGGCGTTTTACTTCTGTACCATGGGTTCGATCAACTTGGAATATCAAATTTATTGAAGCGCTCTGCATGTTTTTTAAATTGAGCAGCTTGGTTTCACTGCAACCCATACGGAAGCTTCATGCTAAGTCATTGAAGAGGGGGGTAAAATAACGCATTAACCAACTTTGAAGGGTTTACTTTTAGACTGTTGATTCGTTCAACTAAAGTTATCAAGTTTCACAAAGCGCTCTGTATGCTCTTTAAAATGAGCAGCTTGGTTGCTCCTTAGCCCATACGGAAGCTTCAGGCTAAGACATTGAAGATGGGGGTCGAAATAGCATTTGGTAAGCTTTGAAAGATTGTATCTTCTAGACCCTTGATAGGATTAACTTGGGTTATCAAATTTCCTAAAGCGCTTTGCATGCTCTTCAAAATGAGCAGCTTGGTTGCTCTGTAACCCATACGGAAGCATCTGGCTAAGCCATTGAAGATGGGGGTGATGTAACGTTTCGACCAACTTTGAAAGTCTTTTACCTCTTTACTGTTGGTATGATAGACTTGGGGTTTCAAATTTCTTGAAGCGCCCTGCATGTTCTTTAAAATGAGCAGCTTGGCTGCTCGGTAACCTATGCGGAAGCTTCAGGCTAAGCAATTGAAGACGGGGAAAAATATCGTATTGTTCGGCTTAGAAGGCCTTTTACTTATAGACTGTGAGTTACATATAAGCAACTTTGATGAGCTCATTCCGTTTTCACAAAAAAATATTTGGGCGAAAATACGAAATGAACAGTTCACATTTTGATACATTTTAATTTTGATTCACGCAGTTTTGCTTGTGTATTTCAAAAAAAGTGAAATACAAAGTACCGTCCAGAGGGATTTCAAGTCGTCCTAAGGTGTTTAGAGGAATTATATTACACAACTCCTGGAATGTATCTCGCTCAAGTAATCACTGATCCGTATGTGTTGGGCTATACTGAGTACGATAAAGTTTGAATCAATGAAATTTAGCATTATCTTCCAATTTTATTTACGAAAAGGTATTATATGAATATTCCCACATCAGCCAGGCATTGTAAATTGAGAAAAGGGAAAACCAAAGTTTATCATGGCAGTTGTTTCATCGTATACGCATTAATTAAAAGTATTGGACACTATTATTTGTATTTTTAGGTATTTAAACTTGTAAACAAACAACACTAGTTATGCATGTTAATAGCCAGAAACTGAAATTTAAGCTCGAAACTGAACGATGGAGAAGGAGTTTTGCTTGTGTATTTTAAGAAAAGTGGAAACCAGAGTACCGTCCTCAGGGGTTTCATGTCGTCCTAAGCTGTCTAGAGGGATACTATTTCACGGATCTTGGGAAGTATCTCGCTCATGTAATCACTGATTAGTATGTGTTGTGCTTTACTGAGTACGATAAAGTTTGAATCAGTGAAATCGAGCATCATCTTCCAATTTTATTCACGAAAATTAAGTTTTATGAATATACTCTCATCCGTCAAGCAATACAAATTGAGAAATTGAAAAACATAGTTTATCTTGTCAGTTGTTTTACCGTATACGCTCTAAATAAATGTATTGGACACTATCATTTATATTTATATTTACATAAACTTGTAAACCAATAACACTGGATAGTGATATGGTATCAAATTATTCAGGTAAATAGCCAATACTGAAATATATGTTAGAAGCCGAACGATGAAGAGGGTGAGGGAGGAGTAGGACAGGGGGAAAGGGGTGGGAGACTAGCACGATGTCTCTTGAAAGCTCACCCTACCCCACCACAATACCCCCCACCCCCCCGTTAACTGCCTCCACCGGTCATCTACATGGACTCAATTTGAATGCTTTGAATATTGACAAGCATTGGATCAATCCAACTTAAGCAAACTATAACCAACTCAAACCAACTCAATGGAACCTAATCCAAATAAATCCAACTCCGTCCAACTCAATCTAACTTGATCAAACTCAATCAAACTCAACGCAAGTGATCTAAACTCAATCCCACTCAGTTCAAGAACCTGTTCAGGTGGTAAATACTGATGACGTGTTATGTGTTGTTCACCAGATTCATCGACATCGAGGGAAAAGTGATGAGCCGCATATGATTAAAGTGTCTTGAATTAGAGCTAGCTGGAGCTCAATAGACCCACCTGCTCAGGTGACACACATTGATGACGTGTAATGTGTTGTACACCAGCTGCACGGCCAATAATCGATATCGTGGGAAGAGGGATTGTCCGCAGATGGCTCAAGTTTATCATATTGGATCGAAGTGGGAGTCAATAGATCCACCTGTTCAGGTGACACTTACTGATTACGTGTTGTCTGTTGTACAGCAGGTGCACGGCAAATTAATCGATATCGGGGGGAAAAGGATAGGTCGCAGATGGCTCAAATTTATCAAATTGGACCTAAATTGGGATCAATAGATCCATCTGTTCAGGAAACACCTACTGATGACGTGTTATGTGTTGTACACCGGCTGTACGTCAAATTAATCGATGCCGGAGGAAAACAGATGGGCCGCAGATGGCTCAAGTTTCTCAAATTGGATTGAAGTGGGGGTCAATTCATCCACATTTTCAGGTGACACATATTGATGACGTGCTGTGTGTTGTACACCAGCTGCACGGCAAATTAATCGATATCGCAGGAAAATAGATGGACCGCATATGGCTCAAGTTTCTCAAATTTGATCGAAGCGGGGGTCAATATATCCAAATTTCAGGTGATACATATTGATGACGTGTTGTGTGTTGTACACCAGCTGCACGGCAAATTAATCGGTATCTGGGGAAATGGGATGGGCCGCAGATGAATCAAATTTCTCAAATTGAACCTAGATGGGAGTCAATAGACCCACCTGTCAAGGAGACACATACTGATGACGTGTTGTTTGTTGTACACCAGCTGCATGACAAATTATTCGATATCGAGGGAAAAGGGATGACCCGCAGGTGGCTCAAATTTCTCAAATTGGACCTGAATGGGGGTCAATAGATCCACCTCTTCAGGAGACACATACTGATGATGTGTTATGTGTTGTACACCAGCTGCACTGCAAAATAATCGATATGGGGGGGAAAGATACGGGCCGCAGATGACTCAAGTTTCTCAAATTGGACCCAAGTGGGGGTCAATAGATCCACCTGTTCAGGTGACACATACTGATGACGTGTTGGGTATTGTACACCAGCTGCATGGCAAATTGATCGATATCGGGGGAAAAAGGATGGGCCGCAGATTACTCAAGTTTCTCAAATTGGATTGAAGTGGGGGTCAATACATCCACATTTTTTAGGTGACACATATTGATGACGTGTTGTGTGTTGTACCCCAGCTGCACGGCAAATTAATCGATATCGGAGGAAAAAAGATGGGCCGCAGATGGCTCAAGTTTCTCAAATTGGATCGAAGCGGGGGTCAATATATCCACATTTCAGGTGATACATGTTGATGACGTGTTGTGTGTTGTACACCAGCTGCAAGGCAAATTAATCGGTAACTGGGGAAATGGGATGGCCCGCAGATGGCTCAAATTTCTCAAATTGGACCTAAATGGGGGTCAATAGATCCACCTGTTCATGAGATACATACTGAGATACAAACACCAGCTACATACACCAGCTGCACGGCAAAATAATCGCTATGGGGGGGAAAGATACAGGCCGCAGATGACTCAAGTTTCTCAAATTGGACCCAAGTGGGGGTCAATAGATCCACCTGTTCAGGTGACACATACTGATGACGTGTTGTGTGTTGAATACCAGCTGCACGGCAAATTGATCGATATCGGGGGAAAAAGGATGGGCCGCAGATGGCTCAAATTTCTCAAATTGGACCTAAATGGAGGTCAATGGATACACCAGTTCAGGAGACCCATACCGATATCGAGCTGCACGACAAATCACTCGATATCGGGGGGAAAGGGTTGAGCCGCAGATGGCTCAAGTTTTAGATCCACCTTTTCAGGTGACACATTCTGATGTCGCGTTGTGTGTTGTACACCAGCTGCACGGCAAATTAATCGATATCGGGGGAAAGCAATCATCCGCAGATGGCTTAAGTTTCTCAAACTTGACCTGCTTGGGGGTCAATAGATCCACCTGTTCAGGTGGTTGGGTTAGTCCCCAATCGCTCCTCTCCTCTCCTTTCCCATCAACCCTCCTCTCCTCATGGCCGAAATCCACAATTAATTTACTCACCTCTAACCCTCGTGACCGAAATCCACAGTTATGGTACTCACGTGTAACCCCCATGACCGAAATCTACAGTTAAGATACTGGCTTCGGTAATGCGTACCTAACCTAACCTAACCACCTAACATAATGAAAAGTCATATGCTTGTTATGACGTGTGACGTCAAGAAAACATGTTATTTTCCGAGGCCGAAATCTACGTGTTCAATAACTTAGCTCCCCCTAACCACAGGAACGTTTGACGTCATGTCGGACCTAACATAATGAAAAGTAATATGCTCATTTTGGCGTGTGACGTCAGGAAAACATGTTTTCTTCCGAGGCTAAGATCTACGGGTCCAATAACTTTGCTAACCCTAACCACAGGAACGTATGACGTCATGTCGGACCTAACAAAATTAAAAGACATATGCTTATTTTGATGTGTGACGTCAGGAAAACATGTTTTTTCCGAGGCCGAAATCTACGGGTTCAATACCTTTTCTAACCCTAACCACAGGAACGTATGACGTCATGTTGGACCTAATATAATAAAAAATCATATGCTTATTTTGACGTGTGACGTCAGGAAAACGTGGTTTCTTCCGAGGCCGAAATCTACGGGTCCAATAACCTCAACCACAGGAACGTATGACGTCATGTCGGACCTAACCTAATGAAAAGTAGTATGCTTATTTTGATGTGTGACGTAGGAGAAACATGTTTTTTCAGAGACTGAAATCTACATGTCCAATACCTTAGCTAACCCTAACTTCAGGAACGTATGACGTCATGTCGGACCTAACATAATGAAAAATCATGTGCTTAGTTTGACGTGTGAAGTTAAGAAAACCGGTTGTTGTCCAAGGCCGATATCTATGGGTCCTATACCTTAGCTAACCTAACCACCCTCATCCCCTCTCCCTACCCCCTTCATGACGTCGTGAATACGTCACAACCTGTAGGGTAATTCACGACAAGGACACGGGTAATTTCAGTGCAAAAACGTGTTTTCCGGGGACAAACCAGTAGCTTAATTGTTGATTTCGGCCTTGGGCTACAATCCGAAATCAACAGTTAAGTTTCTGTCCCAACCATGAGCTAACATTTCCCATTATGTTAGCTACCGTGATTTGATTAGCTAAGACGTATGTACACGTATGTCGCCTGTTAAATAAAGTCAGTTCCCGAAATCAACAATTAAGATAACCTAACCTAACCTAACCAAACCTAACCTAGCCTAACCTATTACAAACATATGTTAACACACACATATGTGACATATGCATGTATTAACATATGTGTGCATTTAATGGAAACATATGTTAATACATGTGTGTAGTAAATGCGCATATATGTGTGTATTAACATAGGTGTGTTCAACATATGTGTGTATTTAATACATACTTATGTTGATACACACATGTGTGACATGTGTGTGTATTGTTTTTTACCATATCTGTGTATTTAATACAGACACATGGTAACACACACATATGTGACTATGTGTGTATTAACATACGTGTGTATAAACAAATGTCAATACACATGTCAATACAATATGTATTTCACCATATGTGTATTTAATACAGACATACGGTTATACACACATATGTGGCTATGTGTGTATTAACATACGTGTGTATTAACATATGTCAATACACACATATGTGACATATGTGTGTAATAACCTATTCATGCATTATTAAATGTGTGCATTTAATACACATGTGTTAAATCACATATATGTGACCTATGTGTCTATTAACATATGTGTGTAACAACATATGAGTGTATTTAATCCACACATATGGTAATACACACAAATGTGACATATGTGTGTATCAACATATGCGTGTATTTAATACACACGTATGTTTATACACAAATATGTGACATATGTGTGTACTAAAATATGTTTTTTTTAATACACACATATGTTAATACACACATATGTCACATATGTGTATTACCATATGGGTGTATTAAATACACGCATACGTTAATACACACACATATGTTAGTGTGTATGTGCCACATATGTGTGGAATAAAAACACACATATGTTGATACACACATGTGTCACATTTGTGTGTATAACCATATATGTGTATTAAATGCACACATATGCTAATACACGCATATGTGTCACATGTGTGTATTAACAATGGTCTTCATTTCAATATGTGTGTAATTAATACACACATATGTTAATACACGCATATGTGATATATGTGTGTATCAACATATGTGTGTATTTATTACATACATATGCGATATACGTGTATTAACATATGTTTGCATTAACATGTGCGTGCATTAACATATTTGTAAATCTAGGACACATATATGTGTGTATTTATTACACACAAATGTGTGTATTTAGTACACACATTAGTTGATACACACATATGTGACCTCTGTGTATTTATTACACACAAATGTGCGTACTCAATACACACATCAGTTAATACACACATACGTGACATCTGTGTGTATTGAAATATGTTTGAATATATGTGTGTTTATAATAGACATATATATGTTAATACGCATATGTGACTTTATTTGTGGGTATTAACATATGAGTGTATTTAATACACACATAGGTCAGGACATGTGTGTAATACACACATGTGTTAAATAACATTTGTGTGTATCTAATACACACATATACGTGGTATCTGTGTGCATTGACATATGTTTGTATTGCTATATGTGTGTATATAATACACATATATGTTGTTAATACACATATGTGACTGCATTTGTGTGTTTTAACGTATATGTGTATTTAATACACACATAGGTCAAGACATGTGTGTAATAAATACACACATATGTGTTAAATAACATGTGTGTGTATTTAATACACACACATACATATGTGACATATGTGTGTTATAACATATGTGTCTACTAACAAAAGTGTGTATTAAAATATGTGTGTATTAACATATGTGTGTATGTAATACACGCTTATGCTGCTACACACATATGTGACACATATGTCACATATGTGTGTATTTAATACACACATGTATTAACAAATGTGCGTAATAACTACACATATGTGTTAATAAACATATGTCACATATGGTGTATATACACATTTATATAATAATACATACATATATTATTATTTACATGTTGATGTGTAAAACACACACAGACATACGTGACATGTGCGTGTTAACATATGTTTGTCATAACATGTAAGTAATAATATATGTAAGTATTATTATATAAATGCGTATATATTACACACATTTATTATTGCAACATTGCGACATATGTTTGGATTAACATATGTGTGTATTACCATATGTGTGTATTAACCTATGTGTGTATTTAATACACATTTATGTTTATACATACATATGTGACATGTGTACTTTAACATATGTGTGTATTTAATACACACATATGACAATACACACAGATGTGACTCATGTGTGTATTACCATATGTGTGTATTAACATATGTGTGTAATAACATATGTGTGTATTTAATACACGCATATTTGATATATGTGTGTAATAACGTATGTGCGTACTAACATAAGTACGCATTACACCTATGTTAATACACCCATATGCGAAATGTGTGTATTTACAAATGTGTGTAGTAACATGTCTATTTTTATTTCACACTTATGTCAATACACACATATGTGAAATTCCTGTGTATTAACATGTAAGTGTATTAACATATGTTTGCAGTTAATACACACTATTGCAATAAACACATATGTGACATAGGTGTGTATTAACATATGTGTGTATTTAATTCACACCTATATTAATACACGCACATATGTGACACATATGCTTATAACCTTAGGTTAACATTAGTTACATACGTGTGTATTTGCATATGTGTGAAATAAATTCACTCATATGTTGATTTCCATGTATGATAATACACACATATGCCACATATGTGTGTATTAGCATATGTGTGTATCAAATTCACACATATGATAGTGCACACATTTGTTAATAGATACGTATGTCACATATATGTGTGTTAACATATGTGTGTAACAACACACACATATGTTAATACACACATACGTCACATATGTCACATATGTGTGTTATAACACATGTGTGTAATAAATACCCACGTATGTTGATACTCACATATGTCAAATCTGTGAGTAGTAACATATTTGTGTATTAAATACACACGTATGTCAATACACTCATATGTTAATACATACATGTGTCACATTTGTGTGTATTAAATACGCACATATGTTTATGCACACATATGTTAATCCAAACATGTGTGAAATATGTGTGTAATAACTAATGTGGGTATTTATTACTCACATATGTGTGTATTAACATACGTATGTATATAATACACACAATTGTCAATACACACATTTGTGACATATGTGTATTTAAGGTAATAAGTTAATACGCACATATGTTATTACACACAAATGTGACATATGTGTTTATAAATATATGTGTGTATCAACATATGTGTGTATTAACATATGTGGGTATTTTATACAGACAGATGTTATTGCACACATATGTGACATATATGTGTATTAGCACATGCGAGTATTAATATATGTGTGTATTAACATCTGTGTGTACTTACATATGTGTGTGTACTTAATACACACACATGTGTGTATTTAATACATACAAATGTTAATAGAAACATCAAATCGGCGTCCATCAAGTTCGCACGGTTAAGTTATTATGTGTGTACTTAATACACACACATGTGTGTATTTAATACATACAAATGTTAATACAAACATCAAATCGGAGTCCATCAAGTTCGCACGATTAAATTATTTTCCGAAGCTCATATTGCACCGGTGCGCACTGTTGCGGTGACCAAGCAATTATCTCTTATCTCCCGGGGCATCAGCATTCAAATTACAGTCCAGAGAAGATTTTCTCTTTATTAGATCTACGAAATGCAGAGGTAAAACGTACAAGTTGTTGATGATCGATCAGAAAGAAACTGGAGTTCAGCTGAGTTCAGCTGAGGGGGTGGGGGGGGGGGTTTGCTTGAGATATACATAATGATGCTGCGAAGTTGATGTGGTACCAAAAAGTTTGTGCGTACACAGGTCTTCAAAAGCGATAGCTTCCCGTGGAAGGTTTGCCACGTTAGTTGCTCGAGACTGACAAATAGAACTATGTTACAAACACAAAATGTTCACGGTACAAAATTGCAGACGTACAACAAGATGCTCTCAGATTAGACAAACGAGTTCCGATTACAAAACATTTGTGACATATATGTGAACTAACATATGTGTGTCTTTAATTTACACATATTTTAATACACGTGTGTAATAAATACCCGCATAAATTAACACACATATATGTGGCATATGTGTGTATTATCATATGTGTGTATTAACATATGAGTGTATTGCCATAGGTGTGTATTATCATATGTATGTTTTTATTACATATGTATTTTTATTACATATGTGTGTACTAACATATGTGCATGCTAACATATGTGTGTATTTATTACAAACATATGTTAACGCACATATGTGACAAATGTTAATACACACTTATGTGACATATGTGTGTATTATGATATGTGTGTATTTGATGCACAAATATGGTAATACATGTGTGTATTAAATGCACACATATGAGTGTATTACCATATGTGTGTATTACCATACGAGTAAATACACACATATGTGACATATGTGTGTATTAACATACGTGTGTATTACCAAATGTGTGTATTAACATCTGGGATTTTATATCACACGTATGGTGATGCACACATATGCGACATATGTGTTTAATAACATATGTGTGTAGTACCATATGTGTGTATTCAAATATATGTGTATTAACATGTGTGTATTTAATACACACCTATGTTACCACACACATATTTGACATATGTGTGTATCAACATATGTGTGTAGTTATTCCACACTTATGATTAATGCACACATATGTGACATGTGTTTTTTTTACAGATGTGTGTTTGTATTAACACGTGTTTATTCAACACACACATATGCTATAACACACAAATTTGACATATGTGTTTATTAACATATGAGTTTATGTGATACACACATATGGTAATAAACACACGTGTGAATTAACGTATGTTTATACACACATATGTGACATATGTGTATATTAACATATGTATGTTTGAACGTGTGTGTGCATTTCATACACAATTGTGTAAATGCACACATATTTGACATATGTATGTATTAACATATGTGTGTATTTAATCCACACACATGTTAATGCGCACACGTGTGACATATGTGTGTATTAATATATGTGTGTCTGTATTAACATATGTTTGTATTAACATGTGTTTATTTAATAGACACACACACATATGTGACATATGTGTGTATTAACATATGAGTGTATGTATTACACACATATGTCACATATGTGTGTATTTACCTATTGTAAAACACACATATGTCACATATGTTTGTATTAATGTATGTGGGAATTAAATACACACATACGTTATTACATACGTATTTCACATGTGTGTGTATTAACATATGTGTGTAATAAATATAGGCATATGTTAATACACACATGTGTCACATATGGCCGTATTAACAAATGTGTGTATTAAATACACACATGTGTTAATACAAACCCAAGTTAATACGAACATATTTTAATGCACACACATAATACACACATATGTCACATATGTTTGAATTAACATATTTGTGTAATAAATACACACATATGTTAATACACACATATGTAAGTTGACACATGTCACAAATTAACATTGGTGTGTATTAAATACACACATAAGTTAATACACACATATGTTAATCCACAAATATGTCACATATGTGTGTATTAAAATATGTGTTTTATAAACACACACAAAATAATTTCAATAACATATGTGTAATGTGTAACAAATACACACATATCTTAATACGCACATGTGTCACATATGTGTGTATTTAATACATATATTCATATATTCACACATATGTTAATATACAAATGATAATTCACACATGTCACATATGTGTGTATAAAAATATGTGTGTAGTAAATACACACATACGTCAATACACTCATATGTCACATATGTGTGTTTTAAATACACATATAGGTTAATATGTGTGTTTAATACACACTTATGTTAATAAATGTATGTATGTATTAAATAAACACATGCGTGACATATGTGTATAATAACATATGTGTATTACCATAAGTGTGTATAATTATATAGATGTGTATTTACTACACATATATGTTTATGCTCACATATGAGACATATGTGTGACTTATGTGATATATGTGTGTATTAGCGAATGTGCGTACTGACATATGTGTGAATTAAATACACACCACATATGTTAACTGCACACATATGTTAATACACCCACATGTTAATACGCACGTATTCCACATATGTGTGTATTACCATATATATTTAAAATAAATACAGACATATGTTAATACACACATATTTCACACACATATGTATTAATATATGTGTGTATTAAGTACACACATATGTTAATATCCACATATATGTGTATTAACATGTGTGTATATGCTACTCATTGAAGCTCATAGTTATCCCAACGGGCAAACTAAGAGTGTGTGTTATCCACTGGTTCCCCGACGAGCGATTGTTCCATCCTGGGAATGCAGGTTCAAATAAGTGGAATTATCCAACTTTTCAACACGGTAGCACATTACGTTCCTTATGGATTGTGGTATTGTTACCCCACTACTATAATAATAACACAAATAAAGAATCGTTACTCGTGTGCCCTCCCTTCATCTGCTTCCCTCCTTTATTCGGCCACTGTATCGAAAGGACATGTACTTGCAGACAACTCACACCGTAGTAGCGCCCTCTCATCACCCGCAAACAAAAAACTACCAATCAGTGACTCCATATCATCCTCGCACGAACAGCTCCTATGCAGCGCCATCTTACCACACTCACAACATCAGCGTTTATCGGCACCTCCTCATCGTCCCCACACAAACTACGTCCAATTGGCGCCGACTCATCATCCCCATAATAACAGTTTGCAATGGGCACCCGCTTATCATCCACTTCATACTTCCCATGTGAGTACTGCGACCTCCTATTCACCACACATGTCTCTCCATCCACTCCAACACACCAATCGGTATCCTCTCCTCTCTTACTCTCCTCCTCCACTCTACACTACCCATGCGAATCTGTCTAATTATTATTTACAGAACAGCCCCAGCCCCACTTTCGCCACCATTTCCCAACTCAGCCCAAACTCCAACTCTACCCATCTCACTAATCCCTCCCATATATTAACTCTATCCACCCATTCCATCCTCTAGCTCCCACTTTCGCTACCATTCTTTAACCTCAGTTCTAACTCCAACTCCACCTACCCCGCTAATCCCTCCCATATATTACTCCCATCCACACATTCCTTCCTCTAGCTCGGGTCAGCCATCCTCGCCCATGCCTTTCTTCAAACGCCAAACTAAATTTATTTCCCTTGGTTTTTTCCGGCCTCCCTGTTCAAACCCACCCTCAAAAACAAAGAACAGAACCGAAAGCAAGGATGTCCCAAACATACACACGATGCTTCCCGCGAACTGGCAGCCAGATTCTTAGATAACGTCAGTAAGATTGTTAGTGATGAGCATATTAAAAAGCTAAATGATTGTTGCGTTGTTGATGCAAACGACAATGAATCGAATGAACGAATGCCAATGCATGTGACGGAAAACTTGCAATAATTTCTCGGGAACACCAACATCGACGCCATTCTCAATGATTTAAGATTAAAGATACAATCAACACTAGCAGACGGACATTGTATAATGACACGCAGTGAAAGGATCCTTAGGAAAATAAATCGGTTTTAACGGTGAATATAAGTCAAAGGTGATAGCAATTAGTGCAATGGAGGAATCCTTCAACTGCATTGAAGATCACGAAGCCTTCACTGATCATCTAAAAAGAGGGGATTTTGAAAATATTTTGAAAACAATAGCAGATTTGACGATCTATTCCCTGAAATTCTCAACAACGCACACAAAACTCAAATCCCAATCTTACATGAATCAAAGCCGGACAACGTCACGAAAACTGTAATTAATCCAACCACCCTTAAGAGTGATGAGGCTGCTCAAACTTATTATTTGTAGCCACGAAAGATGACCACTATGGTAATCTTGCGCTATACACCCTCTGAAGCCACAATTCAAACCACAAAATATTGCAGCAAATCAAAACAAGCATGTGGAAACAAGTGAGCAGTGTTCCAATAGGTAATCTCCCCCGCAATACGACAATGATTTATCAATATTCGATGAAGAGATACCTCTGCAACCATCCCAAAGTGACACTATCTGCCCTGAAAGTAAAATAAAAATGTCTGGAGTCACAAACTGTTCAAACTGAGAGCAGCGACCATCCCACAGCAACCCTGTCTATAAATAACCATCACAACCAAAATCATATCTTGATTAAACATATAACCGTAAGAAGCTTGCGAACAAAGATGGATCGCCTAAAAATTATGGTGAATCGACACTTTATGCTTGACTAAAACATGACTGAAATGTGATATTAGCAATATCTTCATCCAGATTGAAGGTTTCAATGTTTATAGAAAAGATAGAGAAAGGAGAAGAGGTGGAACCGTGATTTATGTGCGAGAAGAATATACCTCGTCTCAAGTAATGCTTAACGACAGTAATGAAGTTGATGACCTTTGGGCAAACATCCAGGTACGAAAAACAGATCGTTTGTCATTGGTTTACTTTACAGACCACCCAAAGCAAGTGTACAGTCCTTTCAATACATCAAAAGAAGATTTCGAGATGCTATCAGCTTAGGACAGACGCTGTGCAGTTTGGGAGATAACAATGATGATCAATTGAAATTTAAATCTAACAGTATGACGCCGATTTTAGATAGACTCAGGCTGCATCAGCTAATAAAAAATTCAAAAAGAATTACTCCCGAATCCTAAACGGTGCTAATAAGTAACAATCCTTCTTTCGTAGTTACCACAGATGTGGAGCCCAATTCGTTCTCTGACCACCATGAAATAAATTGCCCCATTGCCATAAAAAAAATTACCTCCCATACAAAAAATAAATTATATCGCGGATAACTTCAGAGCACATTAGTGGCAAACGTAGAGATGATTGAATCAATACATTGCACAGATAACGTCACAGAGCAGACCCAAATACTCATAGACTATCTTCTCACATGTCTGAACGCTGTGGTGTCAACGGAAACTAAAACAATGAAAAGCATGCCGGCTAAATGGATTATAGAAAAACTGCAAAAGAAAATTGCTCGTAAAAAGTAACTCTAACGAATAGCATAACGAGCATCATTTGGTTCGAATTACTTCGAATTCAAAATAGAAGAGTCAAACAAAAAGTCAGAAGGGCAGAAACAATCATAAAAAACGTGGAATGCACTGAAAAAAAAATGTTCCCAACAAGTAAATGATCACCTCGCCTACTTATCCGAATCCTCAGGCAACATCAGAAAAGTTTATTAAATACTTCGCAAGAGTTGGGAAACAGGTATTTGAAGAGGTAACCCAGGAAGCCGATCAAGGATTACAAGGCGACGCAACAAATACATGGAATCCGAAAGCTTTTTTGGAGACAGCGACCAAGCAGCAAACGTCAAATGGCAGCCAAAGCAAGTATCGCAACAAGAAGTAAAACGAGTTGATTTTGCCTTGAAAAACGCAAACTCTATAGGAGTAGATGGTTTAGCATTACAATATCTGAAAGACAGCCTTATAGTTACCCTACCTTATATAAGCACAGTTATTAACACCTCATTAGCAAGAAAAACATTTCCGGAGATCTGTAAGCATGCAATCATAAAAGCATTTCATAAATAGAGGGACAAGAATGAACCATCCAACTTTAGACGGATCAGTCTTCTGCCTTTTCCATCCAAGATTATAGAAAAAGAGATATCTCTCCAATTAATTGATTACCTCGAATCAATCAAGCTGTTCGATGACTGTCAATATGGTTATCGATGAAAATTGCCAACAAAGAACGCACTGAAGATC
The DNA here is from genome assembly GCA_016164225.1 of Gammarus roeselii. Lineage (NCBI taxonomy): Eukaryota > Metazoa > Arthropoda > Malacostraca > Amphipoda > Gammaridae > Gammarus > Gammarus roeselii. Next base: position 7,127 of record SDVV010002258.1, on the reverse strand, counting down.
TATACAAAAACTTTGCTGACGGGCAGCGATCTCTGCTGGTATTGTTAGACTTATCGAAAGCATTCAAACTCTGTAACATAGGGACAGACCTTAATTGGTCTGAAAGTTATCTGACAAATTGGCAACAATCAATTAAATTTGATAACGCCATTATGTCAAGTTGTTCCTCGTTTATGTGAATGACATTGACTGAAAAAAAAAATTGTCATGTTAGCCGATTATGTTCGAATATTGCTTTCCCGCAAACCGTCAAATCTGAATGCGTGAAAGGACGACGATGAGACAGCCGTAAGTAATTTAAAATCTTGGTATGATGAAAATGCTCTCGGGCTCAACTCAGAAAAAAACAAAATGCATCTTGTTCGGTTTGAACTCAAGAAGAAAAGCAGTTCCAATGAATTTCTCCATCAGGAAAGGAATATCTGACATACTTGCTGAGAACAAAAGAATAAATCTGGGAGTAAGGTTTGAACCCAATCTTTCCTTCAAACATCACGGAACTACTCTGTGTTCCAAGTGGAATTGAACACTTTTTTTCCTAAACTCTACAGAAAAAGAATTGTATATCAAATTAAGGTTACTGATTGTCCACGCTTTAGTATTGGCTCACGTCAACTACCGTCTTTCAATCGGGGGATATGCACCAAACCTCAAAGAGAGAAAGTGCAACGTTGTATAAGCTTTGAGGCAAGAATAACATGCGATTAGAACCATAGAAAACGAGACCACGTAAGTCCTGTCCTCGAAAAATTGCAGTGGCACAATATCGACAAAAAACTGTTTCTCCATGAGTCGATCAGAATTCATAAAGATCTTGTAGAAAAACATTCACCTGACAGCTAAAGGCACATATATTCTCGAGGTAAAAATACAAGAAATAATGATACTCTGCACGTCGAACACAGGAAAACAAAAAAGTGCCTGTAGAGCTTTTTTGATTACCGAACAAAAATTCCGGAACAATCTCCCAGCAAAACCTCAAGAATCCTAAATTTTACACGTCCATCAAAAATAGACCTAATAAACATCTATTAACCGATCAATTCAAAACCGTAACTTTGCCTACAAATATAAGATAAATACATTATACCAGTGACCAATATTATCGCCCAATATCAGTCCTGCCCGTCTTAAGCAAAGCTTATGAAAAAATATTTTATGCTAAACTATATACTCATTTTGTCTCAAATAACCTACTTAGCCAAATCAATTTGATTTTCAAGCTTTCAGGAATACAGAGCATGCTTTATTAAAATTTGCTGGAGACGTTGTTGATGGGTTTGACAGTGGTGAAGTCACCGTTGCAACTTCTATGGATCTCAGCAAAGCTTTTGATTGCGTGAATCATGAGATTTTAGTTTCAAAATTACAGCATTATGGAGTTAGTTCCATCGATAAAAGTTGGATAAAAAGTTATCTTCTTGATAGAAAACACTTAATGACTTGGAATAAACAATCAACATCTGCCAGTACGTTAAATATAGGAGTTCCACAAGGGTCGATCCTAGGACCTTTGCTCTTCTTTATATATATTAATGACATTGTAAACACTAGCAACAGGTTATCCTTTGTACTTTTTGCTGATGATACTACAGTTTATTCGACCGGGAAAACCTCAATGATACTATTACTAATATGAATAATCAATTGGTTCACATTTCAAACTGGTTCACATCCAACAAGCTGAATGTCCTAACACACAAGTCGAATTAAACGGTCAACAGGTGGCATATGTAGCAAAATCAAAATTTCTCGTTGTTATCGTAGATCAGAGACTTAACTGAAAAGATCACGTCTCATTTGTTGCCGGGAATTTATCCAAATCATGTGGCATCCTGTACAAAATTAGAAATTGTCTTACCACTCCTGCTAAAAGGCTTTTGTCCTATAGCCTTATTCAGCCTTTTCTGACGTATTGTGTAAACGTGTATGCGTCTACCGACAAAACAAACTTAAGACCAATCGTTCTTAGTCAGAAGCCTGTCTTCAGAACACTATCGCATGCTAGCAGACGAGACCACACGTTGCCTCTCTTTTGTCAATGGAACATTCTCCCACTATGTCAAATCATTAATTTTTCCGCTGCAGTGTTTGTCTACAAAGCTTTGAATCATTTAACTTACATTGATAACAGTTTTTTCATTAGAAATAATCCTATGTATGATCTTCGCAACAATGCGGATTTGCAAATTCCCCAAAATTCGTCAAAACAGTTTCAACTATTTATAAAATACAGAGGTGCTAAAACCTGGAATTCGATTAACATAGATATAAGGACTGGCAGAAGTATTGCTACCTTTAAACTTAAACTAAAATTATACCTGTTTGAACTTGTACGTGCAGAAACTCTTGAATTGTAATTTACTTCTGCTATGCAATTTACCGTGTCAACTATTTGTGTTTCAACATTTCATCTATAGATGCTTTCATTCTGTATATATATATATTTTCTCTTGCCTCACATGCTCAAATTTTAAATTATCTTGTTCATGTAGAAATCCGTCCATTTAGTGTACCCATCAATTATGACTCATTGAAATGTTTCTTTCCTGTGTGCATATGTTAATTTGTCATGCTAACTATGCAGTTAGTTTCAAATTGGTGCCATCGTACGCCAAACAATGTGTGAGTATTGTAATAGACAGCCTCATGTCGGACATCTTCTGCTCCCAAGCTAAGTAAATGACAGTTGAAACAGTAAATAGTCATGATAAAGTAAACGTCGGTGATCAGACTAACTCTGCTTATTTTTCTTGAAATTAATGGTCCAATTTAATGCTTGCATCTGTCTCGACACGTTAAAAAGTGGAGAGTAGAGGATGTTCTCCAACAATGTCCGTTCGGTTGGTCCTTCCTCCTCAACCCTTGTTTGAATTTAATATTAAATTCACCTAGGTAGCAAATGTTGTCTTCAAAACAGCTCACGCTGACGAAGACTTGGTATGAATCATCTGTGTATATTGATATTTCTGTTATTTTGTCAACATGTCACTATACCTGAATAAATTTTAAATCCTTTTAAATCCTTAAACATGTCCGAAAATATCACCACCATAACACTTGATATTGAGCCTCCTCCATGTAACTGCATATACTCTGACGATACATATGTTTTTGACCACAATTGTCTCTGCCAATTACCCTAGGTGTTAACTAGCGTTTTGTCTGCTTTTATGTACCGAATGTTGCAATCGTTTTAGTATAGCTAAAATACGAGCTCAGTCTTTTCGAGGCATGAAAGGCAGCTTCTAACTTTGACAGTTAAACTCGATGTGAATATAATTAATTGAATTCTTTCTACCAATCACCATACCATTTTTGATGATACAATCCTTGTCACATAAACCTATATTGTGCTTTATCTTCCATGGCAGAAGCATATTCCCCCCGCATTTATTCTCCCGTATTGAATCACTTTGATTGTCAAATATTTAATCATTTCCTAGCTGTCATGAAGTGTTGATATTCAGTGTTATGCAAATACTTTTTGTATAATTTATGTTATCTATTCAACTCTTCTTTTGTCATGCAATTTTTTAAAGCTATCTCCATAATATGTTAGCGCAATATGTTAGTTTCCCAACCCCATCTTCTCAGGATTTTCTAACCCCATATATTCGCCATTTTCCCAACCCAATGTATTCGTAATTGTCCCAATCCTATGTATTCGCAAATTCCTCACCTCATGTATTTATGATTGTCCAACCACATTTATTATTGATTTTCCAATTCCAGGCATTCCTAATTCTTACCTCAAAAAAGACGTTATTCGTTGATAATAGATTATAATATTGTAATTTATAATTTGACGCATAAAATAAGAACCGGCAACCCACTAGCGATGAGCTGCGAGGAATTCAATTGAACTTTTGTTTACGTTAATTCAAATAGTGTACATGCTAATGAAATTTTATGTGTAATATAAAATAAAATGGAAACACATTGCCAGACAATGAAAATAAATGATTTAATGATAACAATAATACTGCCAAGTGGACGGCTGTCATACTGACAAGTGGACGGCTGTCATATTGGCAAGTGGACGGCTGTCATACTGTACAAGTGGATAACTGTCATGCTGTACAAGGGGTCAACTGTCATAATGTACAAGTGGACAGCTGCCCCACTGTACAAGCGGACGCCTGTCATACTATACACGTGGTCGACTGACATATTGTACAAGTAAACGGCTGTCAAACTGTACAAGCTGACGGCTGTCATACTGTACAGGCTGACGGCTGTTATTCTATACATGTGGTCGACGGACATAATGTACAAGCTGACGGCTGTCACACTGAACAAGCTGACGACTGTTATACTATACAAGTGGTCGACCGTCATTTTTTTGCTCAAAATGATGAATAAATTGAAATTATGACGACACGAAAAAGGTCAATGTTGAATATTAGTAGGTGGCTTCAATAAACAAACGGATCTTTTGATATTACAAGCTTAGACACCAACTGAAGGTTATGAGTACCTCAAGCAGATGCTCGGCTGCATAAAATATTAAATCAGTCATAGTTCAAGGTTTCCGCATGGATGGAAGAGTACTGGAACAAAAGCCTAAGGCCTTAAGCCTAAGCGTCTTAAACTCACCATAGGCTGCTGAGTTTAAGACAGATTGCTATGCAGCAGCGGAAGTGTTCATAAGACCTTGTTCTGCGATATTTTTCTTGAGGAAAACTTAATTTTATTTGTACAATTTCGGCACTCCTAGGCAGAGTCATCTTTATAACGTTATTGCAGAGTCATTTCTCTAATGTCTGTTTTTGTAAGCTCTAGAAAATATTTCCCTATCGATCTATATCTCATCTCTGGTGCTGCTCGACGGGAGGTTATAACATCAGTGAATGATTAATAATCCTTACGTATATTATTTCAGCTATTATGTAATGAATATTTATAAACGACCCAAAAACCAAAGAGTTTAGTAGAAGGACGATTGTGACAGCGGAGAGACGTCCTGATATCTAAATGACACTCCCGCTGTTGGTCGCCTTTCTTGTGGCCCCACCAGTTTTGCCGGAGTTTGGGCGCCTTGCAGTGATGGCAGCCGAAAGAAAATCATCACGGGCTACAAGAGGCGCCATGATTCGCCGGGCAGAAAGACTGTGTGTCTAGCCTGCGTGGAGTCCGAAGGCAGGCTCTCGTTTAGCCAGACAACACTGAGAGGTAGTGGCACTAAGGACATAGCATCTTAGGTCCTGCTTTGATTGCTGGCCCAATGGTGGTAGTGTTGAGGTCGTTTCATGGTTTGTGAAAACTGTATAGCCAGCCGACGTATTCTATTGATCGTATGCTGACGAAGAAAACTGCGGCACATAAGTACTTCTGGGCTGGAGGCATCGTCTGTGTATGACATGAATTACAAGCCCGGCACAGTTCTTTAAGGAGGTTATTATGCAACACTGCGAGGCTAACATGCAAGTTTGTTTGTTAGTACAACCAATCAATCTCCAGCCCAGAACACACACATAAAGATGCTATTATGCAACACTGCGAGGCTAACATGCAAGTTCGTTTGTTAGTACAACCAATCAATTACCAGCCCAGAACACACTCATAAAGATGTTGTTATGCAACACTGCGAGGCTAACATGCAAGTTTGTTTGTTAGTACAACCAATCAATCTCCAGCCCAGAACACACACATGAAGATGCTATTATGCAACACTGCGAGGCTAACATGCAAGTTCGTTTGTTAGTACAACCAATCAATCACCAGCCCAGAACAAACACATATAGATGTTGTTATGCAACCCTGCGAGGCTAACATGCAAGTTTGTTTGTTAGTACAACCAATCAATCTCCAGCCCAGAACACACACATAAAGATGCTATTATGCAACACTGCGAGGCTAACATGCAAGCTCGTTTGATAGCACAACTAATCAATCACCAGCCCAGAACACACACATGAAGATGATATTATGCAACCCTGCGAGGCTAACATGCAAGCTCGTTTGATAGCACAACTAATCAATCACCAGCCCAGAACACACACATAAAGATGTTATTATGCAACACTGCAAGGCTAACCAGCCTTTTAATAATGATTGAACGATGTTTTTTATACAGCATGGTATATATACACTGTGGTATTATTTTCATCTTATACATATACATACATGTACACAAGTCTAAAAATACGTATAATGATAGAAAATTAACATCAAATCCGATAAAATATACAAATAGAGTTTGTCACAACGAGTAATCGAGAAAAATGGAACCACTTATGACAGGTAGTGGAATATCACAACGAGCTACTGAGTGAATGTGACCGTGTATGACGGTAGAGTACAACTTACTGTTATTACTAACCGGTCCCATTTATTCGGTTACAGCATGGGATTAAAAAACCCCATCCTGTAACCGAATAAATGGGAACGTGAATGAACGGTAGCGTGAAATTCACTTTCCCCGATGAGCCAAAGTACCAACCCTGCCGGAACATGTTACGAACAAAAGAGATATCAGAGTATATTAAAATACCTAATGAATATTTGCTATGTCCTGAAGCAGAAACCTGTATTGAGATCGGATATTGGAAAATTTTACTCATCAATTGGCAGATTTTCTGTAAAATACATTGCGTAGCGAAGGTTGTTATGATTCATGTGGGTCTGTGTGAGTTAGAGAGCCTCTACCATACATGCCTATGGGATCCGGGCAGAGCATATTTAAAGTGACGATGTGCGAAGAGATTCTCAGTCGTCAAGTGAAATTGATTTACTCGAATTACGGAAAAACGGAACTAGTAAGAAATAATTTCATTATATGTTTGATTATTTGTGCAGAAACAAAGCATCTAGAACTGTTGGGCTTAGATGAGAGTAAGGAAATGGATCAATAGTGTTTCTCAAATTATTACTCGTTTTTCCTCGGGAACAATGAGACTTTCTTTACTTGTAAAAAACAATGCAAAGTCAGAGGAACAGAACGAGCTGACATGAGTCATGAACACTATCAATCTGTCAGGAGAGCAGAGTCATGAACACTATCAATCTGTCAGGAGAGCAGAGTCATGAACACTATCAATCTGTCAGGAGAGCAGAGTCATGAACACTATCAATCTGTCAGGAGAGCAGAGTCATGAACACTATCAATCTGTCAGGAGAGCAGA
>SDVV010002257.1:0-23424 GCA_016164225.1 Gammarus roeselii | reverse complement strand
TGTGAAGGGAGCAGACTTTATATGTTGTGGGCGGAAATTTACTGTAAAAGGTTGGGAGTTTTGATATCCGCATCAGAGCATGACAGTGTGGGCAACGAGGTGATCTTTTGGTTAACAGTGAAAGTGAGAATGAGACAACGTTACGTTTTGTCTCCATCCATGTTCTATCCATGTTCAGTCGCGAGATGGATGGAATAGTCAGGTAGGTGAACGCAAGTGTAAAAGAGAACATTGGCTATTGAGAGCTAATGGCTGGAATTTGGCTTTCAGTGAGTTGCTATTTGCGGATTACACAGCACTGATGAAAGATTCGGAGAGGTTATGTAAGCCAATGTTGTAGTTCGGCAGCATGGCAAAAATAAAAGACATGAAATGTCCATGGAATGTAGATGCGAGCAGTATTTTCGTGTCTTTTTGGAGAAATTTCAGCGTTTTAATTACCTGGGTTCTCATCTGGAGACGACCGGGCTATTGGGAACTTAGATGAAATTGCAAGTGCCCTGAACGGTAGGAGGTTAGGTTTGGCAGCAGAACGTGGCTCATGATGGGAGGTGAAGAGAGAAGAAGATTGAATGGTTTCAACATCAAAAGTTTGAGGATCATGGCTGCAGTGACGCTGAGAGGTAGTATCAAAAACGACGCTGTTAAGATCGGAACTTGGATGGTGAGAAAATTAGGCCCATGGAGATGATTTACGATGGTAAGATTGTGAAAAGGGATATGGAAGCGGAGGTGAGTGGACGTAGGCCAAAAGATAGACCGAAGATAAGGGTGAATGGATGACGTGAAGCAGACGTTAGAAAGCACGCTGCCCTGAAGTACTTTCCGGGATGGGCATAGGTAGGATAGGGCTCGGGTACTATAACGCAGCAGGAGTATGGCAAATAAGCTATCTGGCCCTGATGCTGACACTGACCTGGAATTGCACACCTTACCCAGAGTATATCTTGCTGGCCGAGTTTATTTCAGTGTGAGTGTGTGTGAGGAGTGTGAAGTGCACCTTGCTGTCGGTCGCCCCTCCTACCTGGAGAATTCAACGTGATGCCTGTTTCTGCATGTGTCAATGTATCAAATGCTCTCCAGTATTGAAAGTGGATCAATTGATTATTCATGCATGTAATAGTTGCATCAAGATTTCTTTTTGGGCGAGTACAAGGTTAAATAATCTGCATCAGGGACAAAATACGATGCTGATTGTGTTACCAATGTGATTACTCTGAATAAGGAAGAGCGAATATCCAAATATTGACCCTTGCGGTATTTCCATATTAGGCGTACGGGCAGATAAAGATTATTTATTCCAACTCCCAGCTTCTGCCGAAGTAACTAACCCCATAAACCCCATAAATTTACAAGTTGCATCAGTCACTTTTTCACTGTCGACCCCATCAATAACATCTCCAGTGGATTTTAATTGAACATGTACAGAATTAATGGAAGCCATTTTTGATTGTGGCAAAATTGCTTTTTAGATGCAAGTGAGTACATGGCCTAGCATGCATTATTTGAAAAAAAATTGCTCATGACGGGCATGCCTGATATTGTACAGTATTTCTATGTGTTTTAGATTTTATGTTGACATCTTATACATTTCAGAGAATTGACAGCAACGGGAAAAATTTCCCGCTGAAGCTACCATAACCACAGGAATTGCTTTAAATACATTGATAACATTAGTTGAAATGCTATCCCGGTCACAATATATATGTTTTTGTGAGCATTTTTGATTTATTTGCATTCGTTCTGCACCAGAGGATTTAAAACAGGGATTGCATTCCCGCTCAATATTCAAAATAATATTGTCGCTGATATTAGATTCACTTTGGGTGCAAGCTATAACATTTAAATAAGTATTGAAGTGATTTGAAGTCGTTATTGGATCAGGGATGTCCCTGTGATCAATTAATGTCCCGACATTTACTCGAGAGATCATGATCTGATTTTGAATACGATTCTTCCCAAGCAATAGTCAGCATAACTAGCTTATTGTTGTAACGTTCATTTTCATGTTGATTCGTCAGGGGATGCCTCTCGAATAGACGGAATAGTACGTTTTTTTTACACGTAAACCTAGAGTCATACACGGTTTCTTACCTTGTTCGAGGGAAAAAACGTTCTTAATGAAGAGAAATGGGCCTCGAATGGCTATTAACTGTGGAACTGTGTATAGGCATAATTTTGCTGTACGCAGGATTGCATATCTTTGAAGACGAAAATTCTTAATGCCCCCTTGATATTTTAAACTTAGCGGTCGCCTTATTTACGATAGTTCATTCGGTCGGGTTACGGCGTTAGTTTGAATTCGGTTTCTGAATGGAAAAAGGGTAGGGTCGGAGACATTTGAAATCGTCCCAGCTGCATGAAATATACAATTATCATCGTTAGTGGAGATGATTTCTTCTTGAGTTGCATGTGCAGTAGGTTCTATAGTTGATTCAGTAATAATGGGCACAAACAATGCGAAAGGGAAGCAGATTTACTTTGAAATCCCCCATGTGAGGCTTTTTAATATAAGCTAAATCAATGCAAATGAAGTTTTCATTCAACTCTGGAAAAAAATCGATCTATTGGTCAGACGCGCTACGGCAAACTAACCCTATTGTTTTAACCCTATGATCACAATAAAAATCGACGAGTCACTACACTCATATAAATGAATTGTATCAATGTCTGTGCTGATCATGACCCCATTCAGTTTCTATCCGGCTACAGATAATGTGTGTATTGGCTCAGTTGATTGACTACACAAATATTTTTGGCATTTTTTCATGAACAGATATCAGAAAATGACTCATCCCAAAGAGGATATTTTAAATGACTTTATTTGGTGGATTCACAGTTTTGCACATTTAGTCTATACATTGCTCGCCGGGGGTGTAGAAGGGGAGGGGTAATAGCACCTCTGATCGATGACCACAACAGTGTTACCGTTCGTAGTACACTATGGGATAAAACTGGACATATTGTCGCCTTTTCCCTCGAAATCGTCTGACTGCTTTGATCTCAATAGTTATTACTCAGGAATTGACCGTGCTGCATTATTTGAGATCCCACCGAGATGTGGGTTGATGAGGGATGTTGGGCTCTCCGATGATAGATTTTGGTCTCTCATCGGAGTAATCAAGGTCCCAGAGAAACGCATCCTTAATTGTTTGTTCAGTGAATAGTGTGGTAATAAAACTATTCTGGAGTATTCGGTGTTGTTCTCTGTGTATACATGGATCTACTTCGATGTTATTTTTTATGTTTTTTTTCTTAGAATCGATAAATAACTAGTGTTATAAAAACTGAAGGTGCCATTCGATGAACAATTCACTGTTTCACGGTGGTGAAAGGAAGATCACAACATTTGCAAATAACTTGTCGACGGCCCCCAAAAAACGTAGAATTTACTGAAAAAACTAAGTAAGAAACAATGGTCAAGATTTTTTTAAGCCCCTGGGAGTATTATTTAGATACAATTTATCTAAAAAATAAACCTCTGTTTTTTCAGTTTACCTATGCTGGCAGCACGGGGATTTTTTTTTCCAATTTAAGAACAAGTTGTACATCCCGAATGATTCGAGTTATAAAAACGTTGAACCAATAAAACGAAATCCAATTCAATTCAATCTTTGTAAAGTTATCCGCGTACGTGCACAGGGACATAGAGATAATGACATGATACCCCAACAGTGATATATAATTCAAGACTGGTACACCGTGAAACGATAAGTCTTCTGACAAGTAATTGAAATTATGATGTGCAGTCTTTTGATGGTACACCTTATTTTAAAAATATTTCACGGGATAACAATTTTGATCTATAAAATATTGCAGTGGGTACGAACTCTGAACATCCGCTTGATACTTATTTCAGCTTGTGTGCAAAAAAATTGATGTGATTTTTTCCTGCAATCCACATATGTGCTTATTCAATTGCTTTCCGTAACAATATTTTTCGATATTATTTTGTTGAACAAGATGAAACTGTATCTCAAATGGTTACGAATGAACTCGTTTTCTTTATTATATATGGAGTTATTTTTCTGCGGTTTAACTAGGTTGTACGTGTAAAAAGATTTGTTGCATCACATTTTTTATCTCACGAACCCAACGTTGCAGCAGCACTGGATTAGTGTCGAAATAAGGACTTGTTAAATTCGACCAAAAGCGACTCTTAACGGAGATAAACAACAAACTAATTCATTCCATTTAGTATCGCATTTTATGTACAATGGACGTCAGAAACAATTAGGCTTGCAATGTATCTGCATGCTTTTTTCTTGTTTCTATGAATGACTTATCAGTTGGTTGTTTCCGCGAGGAAACAGGAAGGCGAAATGACCCTATTTCTGCCGTCTATAATACTTAGATGGTCAATGGTTTGGAACATGATGGAAGCAAATAGTTCTACACATCTGTTTCCTCACTTGCGTGTTTTAACTGTAGATGCAAGGGGTTTGGCGAGAAGAAGTCACTTTGTCCTCGCAAACAGATAGAGCAAGCTATATTCCGCATGAATAATTGGAGGGCCTCAGATATTGAGAGAATCCTTGCGGCTGCCACACGCTGGAGGCAACCCCGTGAATGAACTTATACATGCAGAAATCCTTATTTGCATCCTGTCTGCATCTCTCGTTGTGGCCTCCTCTCTTCTATTAATGTATTTCATCTCCAGGCCCATCTTCGGTCCCTGTCCGGTCTGCTGTCTTCCGTTTCAACCTACCGTACGTTTTCACAATGAATTCATATCGTTGTAATGAGAACTATTGCCGGACGCTGGTTCTACATTATGAAGCAAAAATTTAGTCTCTCAGCTACGGTAAAGAAAGCCTGGACGATATCAGCATTCAGGAATTTATATGAGTTTCGTATTAGAGGTACAGCGAAGGTCTTCATAACTAATTCCTTCATATTTGGTGAAATCAAAGACAGTAAACTACTCCAAGACGCGCTGGCTTAGCTTGATCCTTTATTTTCAGTTGGTCTGTTAATTTAGGTTTGTTCGTAGAGGGGCAGCAGCAAGAGCGGATCTGCTGTAGTAAAGCTAATCATACCTTGCATTTATTTGATAATGGGACGAACATAATAAATTAGAGCTGCCTTCAACTAGCCGTTACTACTATTATCTCGCAGGCTCCAATGCACAGACCGAGTAAATAAAGGTGTTCAGTGAATGATTGCTCGACAAAACAAGGGAAGTCAAAACATATGTAAATATGCTAAAATAACATTCAATGAGTCGTGTTTGGCTGAGTAGGTGACAACCGATAGGTTCTCACACCAATTAGCCTCCTGCCTGACAGAACTGTGTCATTGTTATGTGCCTAAGAAAGTTGTACCCAACTTAATTGCCGGGTGTATCATCGTTAGAAGGTTGCCTATGTCCGCTCAACTAATGGGCTATTCTAAGAAATAACGATTTTACGTTGGTCTGTAATGGAGTCCAAGTGTTGAGAAAAATTTGCCTTTGACTTGGAAAATAATATTTCATAAAACGATTGATTGACTTTCGAATTTTGATGTGTTCCCGAAAGCAGGATCTGAATACGGTTCATTCCTTTTGTTTGAATCCTGCAATTCATTTAAGTTCGCACATGTTAATTTTTTTTTAATTAAGTGCTCAGATATCTCGTGTATACACAATACTCTGACCGGACCGGGGGAGCAGAATTTTGAGAAGCATTGCGAACACTTTTAGTTTGATCTGAGTGGTTTCCATTAAATGATGCACTATCCGAATATTTCAGGTGTTATATCAGCAACGAATAAACACAACTCTTTATATGTTATTATAGCATATCTACATATTTACTCAGTCTGTGCATTGGAGCCTGTGAGCTAATATTAGCATTGCGATAATACTCCGGTCTACTGGCCAAATTCATCATCTTATAATCAGGACTGATGAAGTATATGAAACTTTATTTTTTTCGAACCGACAGAATTTTTGCTGAAAATATCTGCGCTCAAAAATGACTGTACAATTTTTCAATATAAGCTACGTTTTCTTCCCCTTGCAGGAATGATGAAGACTTGCTCCACCCAATTTTACTCAATTATTTCAGTCATGCGCTGCCTACGACTCTTATAAAAAAAAGCTTGGCACTGGGTCCAGTTATTGCTCGCTTATTCGTCGATGAAGAAGACAATTGAGGCAAAGCTACCTCCACAAATACTCACTCAACCCGGAGAGGTTGTTGTTCTTGCTCGCGTTGTATCGTGCTCTGTCGGAATGATCGGAAACAATTCTTCACGAAAGCAGACAGTCACATAAACGGCCAACGTTTGTCAGCGAAGTAATTCGGGGGTTACAAATAAACTGCTTTGATAGCAAACACTGATCGAAAAAACAAGTAAGAGTGAAACACCAGGTTCTGTCGATGAAATGTTCTCTACCTGTGTAGATTTGAAAGATAATTTCATAAATGGATGACTAAACCTTCCATAACGTTGATGCTCAGAAATGTTATTCGTCGGTTAGTTTATTAATGCACAGGAAGATTATCGACCAAATATTCTCTGTCACGTCTTACAGCGTGTACACAAATGACGTGAGAAGGTAGTATTTGGTGAACAATCGAACATAAGACAATAGCTTTATAGGAACAAGAGTGAGACATTTATTCGACTTGATTTGGCAATAAAATGATCTGAATTCAATGTCTCAACTGTTCTTAAAAAAAAAAATCATTACTTGTATGTGGAGGCCGAGGAATATAATTTCTTCAATTGCTGATTTTTCAAATGGTGACTCATGCCCAATGTGGAATTTTTTTGAGGAAAAATTGCTTACACACGTAACAGTGGCACTGAAAGGAGAAGTATAAAGTTGTCATTCATATGAATGGCTATTAGGGTATTGTTTCGGGTTGGCGACGCTTCTTGTCTTCGTTTCGTGCTCAGATCAGCTCGCTAGAATATGGAATGACAAACTCTGATTTATGAAATGCCATTCAATGTGCTAGAATATATCTCTCTTTATTCCAAACATTCTGCAATGATAATGAGTTTACCTATGTTCTAGAATATGGTCAAGAAGAAACCAACCCCTAATCAATTATGTTGTTCGGGTTTTAAATAAAACAGTTGAAGACAATGTTCATTGCATTCTATTACTATCACAAAGTTTCGGTACGGTATTCAGAATACCACGTAATTAGTTTAGATAATTTCCCAACAAGTTGAACATGAACGGATCCGATAACAGTAAAATTGGTAACAAAATGTCCCGATAACTGTACCGTTTGATGAATATTAGCATTAGTCACAGTACCGATTGATGTTGAATTCTGTCTCCTCAATCAGTGTCAGTGCCCGTGTCCGTACCAATCGGTGCTAGCGACCGCACCGTTACCGGTACATAAATGAGAACCAAAGCTGACGTACCTATTCAGGGATCGATCATTGTAAATAATTTTATTCCCGCTCAATAAACACGTTCTTGTTCGGCAATGATTCTAATCTTTTACGGCCCAGTTGGCGAACGGGTAGCTGGCATCACAAACCAGTGAAAGTCAGCCTCTTCAGTTCCTGTGCTGATATTTACTTGCCCGATCATTAGGTTCTTAAACGAAAACACTAATAATGTTTTCACATCGATCATTCCATCTCATACCGAACATTTTTGCTGCCATATTCCAACTCGATCTGGTACTATTCTATACCTCACTCTACTGCAACTTTCCAACTCGTTTAACAACAACTTTTGTTCTGACGTCTTGGATTAGTTTTGACGACAAACCAATTGTCAGCAATTCGCTCTCCTTCGTGTGCCGCTACGAGAGTTTGCACTCGTTGCCTACGATGCGCTTCCAAATCTTATTGCTTCGAACAATTACGTACACAGAATAGGAACTTACGATCAAAGATGTGACGGTCTCAGTGATGGGGTGGAGATGAGTAAGTCGCTCACGAACGATTTCTCCCCAGGTAAATTGCAAATAATTTGTGTTCCCGTTGCCTGTTACTTTAGACGGAGTCATGGTGCACAGCTTGTTGTGCGCAACACCTCTCGTGCGAAGTGATCTCATGTCCAAGGTGAACTGCCAAGCTTGTAGTTGGTGTTAACGTATTCATAGTATGATCTAAATGTAAAAAATATTGTTTCAAATGTGTCTAACGACATCCTTCAAAGTTCAGTTATTTGTCTCAGGTTACATCTTTTTCTGTCTGAACGGTGAATTTATTTGAATCAGATTCATCGTGAGGAGAAATTTAAGTGATATTAATTTAAATAAGACTGAATCCATCGTCAACAGTTTATAGATATTATTTTTTATGTGAGAATTTCCATATGAAATTGTGACCAGTAAATATGTCTGCCATCTATTTCATATTATCCGATGTGCATGCTAGACCCTTCTAAACTTATCAAAAGCCGATTTCTAAGCTGTTCTTCCGGTCCATCATATACGTAAGCGATTTACCGGCATGTGTGATGCTAGAAATAGGTGACTCATAGGGAACACGTTCCCTAACTGATGAAATATCTTGTTGTTGTTGTCCTGTTCCTCTTCATCGCAATGATTCCTGTTCATATCTATGTTACCGCCTAAAATGTGTTGTATTGAATTCACAGGGCACAACCTGAATTACATAAAATGTTCGGCACTGCAAACTACTTCTTTTCGTCATGAACCACTTCCCAACCGTTATGGTACATAGCAATGAAGATTTCGTTTTGTTATAGTAACGAACAATATATCCTCGGTCCCTAACTCATAATCATGACCTCATAGCTCTATCAGCTGTTATCCTCGGTCCCTAACTCATAATCATGACCTCATAGCTACATCAGCTGTTGATTGGTCTGATCATGAGTAAATCACTGTAAATGTAGTTTGAATGAAGAGGAGAAGCATTATTTATTGCCCATAAACATAAGGGATCGGTATTCGTTGATCACGATTAAAGGAATTTGAAGAAAACAAGCTAATTAAACTGTAAAATTGCTGTCAGGATCAGGGATTTTGACTTCCAAGCAATTCGTGGTTTCCGTGCAATCACACTTTCTTACAACAATCGGAATGTCCTTACCCAAAAGAAAGCGAGTTTAATACTCAGAACTTTATTAGGTCGTAGCAGTACAGCTGTTGACATATTTAACGTTATCATGCATGCGTTATAATCACGCAGGCGTATCCCTTCCCATGGGAATTGCAACTCTATTCCTAAAACCAGCCACAAATCCTCATCATGTTGTGTTCATGTGGCAATGTATAGGCATGGGGCATCGGCTCTATTCTGCGGCATTGGGATTAGTATCGCAATTAGATGAAAATCGTCCGACGTCGCCAATACATCTGCACCTTATCTTCTCGATGCTTTCGGCAACACGAATCACGTTAAATCGCTGATGCAAAACATTTATGAAAGTGGAAACATTTATGCGTTTACTCTACAATGCACTATGTATATGAATACAATTCATTTAGAATAAAAAATGTCTTCAAAACTATTGGTAAACACATTGCCTGACATCAAAATTATCAACATGAGTGTGAGGTTGTTATGCACAAACTGCATGACGACACTATGGAATGAGACAATTTACCAGTCACTAGACATAAAAGATTGTAAATAATATTTATCAATATCTGACATTGTAATTTGTTGTATTAACATATAATATAAATATTTACTGTTGGTATAACAATATTTCATGTTAATAAAACTCTTCTTGTGTATAACATTCGAATGTGAACACAATTTTTGATAATGCATTCGACATAAATGTTATGTTTCTCCAACTGCATGCCCTATGCACTCAAAAGCTCGGCTATGGTAGTCGTCCAGCTAAGGTGTATGAGCCGCGCTGCTTAATCGTGACCACCTCCGCTTTAGCATCACTATGGGGATTCAAGATTTCGTGTAAAGACCTTTTGAATACAGCTTATTTCGAGCATGGGGTACAAAACAGTCCCATTACGGTTTGCCACTCCAGTCAAATCCTTGACGGGGTGGCAATAAATTGACTTATTTGCAGGATAGTTCACAAATTTAAATCCTTTTTGGGAGCGTAGCCTATAAATGGGCTCTTTTTTAGCCCCTTGTATCGGCATGGGGCACACCGACCCAATTTAGACGACATAAACGCGCTGACTGCCGGCCTAACAAGCTACCTTTCTGGTCAGGAAATGATTATATTTCGCAGGGCTTTCGCAACACCCTTTCTTGTCCTCAAAAACCAGGAGGCGATCGTTTCAATTTTGTTGATGCAATGAGAACAGAACTGAATTAATTTATTTTAACTTCATTAAGATCAACGAATTATAGAAACCAAAGAATGAGTTAAAGGAAAATTCATGAATACTTTTTAAAGATCTTTTTATTTCACATTGGATGATTATGTTCAGTGTCCGAAACATGTTATTTACTATACCTATTGATATTAAAAACACTACACTGTACCTCAGAGTAATTGCATAACAGAAATCTCTTATTTTGTAAATGCAATGCAATTTTTCATTTGGCAGAAGAAATCCTTCATCCTGTGGTCGAATGAAGGTAAATTTAAAATGTTTCCTTTTATTTTTCCTCTTTGTTAAAATGAAATGAAAATTTTCTTGAACTTGATGACTGCCTGATAAGTCGTGCGAGAACACTTCTATGGACAAATGTACATTTAGTTTGCTTTTGAAAGTGGGATATGTGTTTTTCCACTGTTACTTTATTTATTGTCTTATTTGCAATCTCCAACAACTTACAGAGCTTCTTCTTGTTTGTTGGTAGAGAGTTAGTAAGTTTTTCGTTGAGATAATAAAAAACTCAGCATTCAATCCTTACATTCTGCAAGCAAGCAGTCGTTGTTCGTTGTGGAAATTAGGCTTCGTTCCATGGAAAGATTTCTTGCAAAAATATGCATGTGTTTTGTTTAAGGTCGATATATCACATGTTCTATCAAGTAGCTATTAATTCAATTCAATACAAAATTCTTTATCTCGTAAAATGCTTCCACACATAAAATGCACTCATGTAATGAAATATACAACTTCCAACTTATTTCACACATCAAATCTTTCATAATTTTTTCCTAAATATGAAGTTGAATAAAACAGACGATCATAACGTGGTAATTAAAATAATATATCATAACCTAGTCTGACGTTTTCTTAGATTTTCGGCACTTACAGTCGGAAGAGGTGGGCAGGTGGTACCTTAAAGGAGTGGCTGTACCGGTAGCGGTAGTTCCGAAAAAAATCGCTTGTAGCGATGCCGCTACCACATAGAAAAATCCGACAGTTGCGCTTCCGGAACTTGGTGACAGTACTTCATTAACAAAAAATATACAACTGGTTTGCTTTTTATAAATAGATTTCTACGAAATAAAAAATATATTTCCACATCCATCAATTTTTATTTTAGTATGAGACGCGACGCATGCCGACCCTGCAGCTTCAAGCGAACAATGAGTGGAATAAATCCTTGAGGTGCTTGCACTGTAGACAGTCGGGGACGTAACAAAAGCGCTTGAAATGCATTTCCTAATCGTTTGTATCTGTAATATATCACGTCTAGGTCATAGGGACAGTTATTCTCTGCGATTGGAGCTAAAAAAATTGTAAAGGCTGACGAGTTCGACAGAAAGAATGAAACGGGGTGTATCGAGGATTCACACAATTCTGTAGTCTTCGAAATTGAGTTGTTATCGCATTTTTATCACTAGGTGGATTTGTCTCATTAATTTATTATGCAAGATTTCAATTTAATTTCGTTATTGTTATGCAATTAATAGTTGAAAAGATCCAATAATGAGATGGGATCAAATCTCTTGGTAATACGTTATATTAAATTAAATGCCACTGCATTAGTTGTCACTTTCCTATGTCCACCATTTTATTGTCAAGCCTTTTTTATGACTCAAGAAGCCACGTATTTGCTTTAAGAAGATTCAGCCTAAAATCCCAACTGTGGCCAGGTAGAGGGACTCGCGTATACCTGAAGCCATAGGGCTTAGGCCTAAAGCACGCACTTTCACACCTAATATAAATTTATTGAACTGTAAAGAAACAGACGGTATACCAACGTAGCTTCATCCTATAAGACGATCAGGGAAACTTGTCAGGAGTGGGGGGAGGCCATGCATGTCCTCTTCAAATCAACGACTATTATAGTATCTAAACATATTTTCAAATGACAGAAATGCAGTAATGCATGTGGTTACCAATTTGAAGTCTCTGAAACAAATAGGATAATTATGGATTATGATATTTATTGTTTGTGGACCTTGTTTGATTTCTTATGAAAATGCTATGATATGGCAGGCTGCAGTTTTTTCCTGCCAATGGGTAAATAATCACAATATGGTGATGCAAAAGTGACAGAATACCCGTTATGTTTGGTTCTGCTAAAACCATTTAACCGATTGCCCGGTGAATGGGCCGTGATCACCGAACCCTAGAATATTTTGTACATGGTGGTAGGACACCACGAAAAAGCCAAAAAAGTCTTATTTGAGTATAATTTCACAATAGCATTTGTGTCAACAGAACCGCTCATTCTTGGGCATTGAACATTCTGGGGAATATCGTGTTTACTCAGAAACGGTCACCTTTAAGTACGGTAATTGTTGTTGCTGTTTAAACCGAGCCACCCCATATCCGCCATAATCCCGGACGGGCTATGCTGTGGCTCCGATGAAGGCACCGGCAGCGGTGGCGGTGCCATCGCCGGTAACCCTGACAAAAAGTCGGCGAACGCCAATAGCTTGAACAAGATGTCGATGAAGGAGAGCGGCACTGGATTTGTTTCAAAGAGAACAGATGAGAAGTGGTACGGTCAGCAGCTGGGCAGTCCGGGCACAGGTTTGTCGTCGTGACGACCAATACTCGCCGGGTAAGAGCAGCGGACGTTTGAGAAGCCCGAGCCAAATTGTGAGTGTTCTTCGGTAAGGTATGAGAGGCGTGCCTTTGAAGGACCGTTCGAGGAAGGAGAGAAGCCATGAACCCTGTTTGTGAACTGGTAAGCGACAGCCTCGTGGATGACTGACATAATGTATTGATAGTCGGCCGGGGAGAGGAGGGGGGGGGGGTCGCTCCATCTTCTGGGTATGAGTGGGTCGCTATGAGGAAACTAGACTGGTGGGTAAAATTCGTGGATCGGGAGCCGGGCCAGCGGATACCACGAGAGCGATGGTTGGTTTGGGCGAGGAGCGCTCGCAAGGATTTGTGAGCAGAGGGAAAATGGGTGACATGAACTGGCAGAATGTATGCTTCAGCGTGGGGGTGGACTATAGAAGACATTTTTCTGTTCAAATGACGATCCTGAGGACGGAGTTAAGAATGGTCTTGATCAATGTATGGATGAAGACAAGGGGCTTGGGGTTCAGTTCGGTACGTGTAGAAGATAATGTGGTGGATAAAGAATAAAAATAAGTGACAAGCTGGGCACGGTCCACTGGTTGAGAGGGAATAATATGCAGGTATTTTTTCAGTTTCAAATGCTTCCCCCAATAGACAACGATTGTGTCGCCTTATGCTGACCTCATTCGCGGTTGAAAAGGCGAACACGGCAACGTTCACCGGCATCACCCTTAATGAGATCGTATTCTTGATCAACACAAATGTATCAGTGAGAAACGCCGAAAATGCGACGAGGTCACACAAAAATCGCACAACAAAAATCGTCTGCCAACGGTATTTTTAATGCCATTTCGGAAGTGAACACAACCATGTTCATGGTGAGGGTAAGCACATTCACTTTGGCATAGTAACACATGAGGCAAAACGCTTCGGAAAGGAGGAGTGATATTTGACGTACCAATATTGTTCATCGCAAGGTGCCACAGGGTGCAAAAATCACTTCAAAATTCAATTATGAGCGATTTGGCCGGTTGCTCATTCCTTGACTCGATTCCAACCTCTGAATTTGGGAGAAGATATTTGTTTTTGCAAGTTCATGTTACATAAAAAGTATCAATACAACGTAAACAGGCTGGATTATTCAGTATGCAATGATATAAAGATGATGGTCTAGACATAGCAACTCGGATTGGAATCCGACAGTAAACTTTTCGTAACACATTGGCTGAAAATGTTATAATAATGGAAGTCAATTTACCAGGGAGTTGGAAGCAATAAAAGTTTGATAGCACATCGATAACACCCAGCAATATCCCATGTTTTTCCTTTGATGTTGATCGTCTACTGAAAATGATTGGAAAATCAGTTTCAGAGACTGAATAAGGACAATTTGATCTGATGCTTACTTGCACTCTCTTCACAAGATAACATGACTGAAAAACACTATCTGGGTTTAAACAACTGAATTTTCTGAAGTGCTTATGTTAGAAATCCAATTATCATCAATTAGCAACGGCTTCGATTGTCGCTACCTAGTAGTCCTAGAATAATTGGCGGTACTACTTTCGGTACTGACCAAACAAAGTTATGTTGTTGTTGTTGATGTTGCTCAACCCAACTCTCCATGCGATAGAGAAGTCACATCCAGCGCACAACCCGAAGCCCCGGAACCTACCGACATGTGCATGTTATGGATGTTTCAGCAGATGCAGGGATTTATATAATGCCTTCAACCCTGAGGAAGTTGATGCTGTCTCTCGGGCGTTCCCACAGATCACGCACCGACGTGATATTATGGTTGAGTCGGCCGGGGCTACGGCTGGGAACGACGTCATGACGTGCTCGACCGTATCGGGCGAACCCCTGCATCACAAAATAAAGGTCGGAAGGCACATTTCCTAGTTTATGCTGGTATGGCTGGAGGGCCGTGTGGTGCCCGCACCTCAGTCGCAACAGGTAGATCCGATCACCCTTGGGCAACCCCAACTCCTACACGTCCACCTCAGGCGGGTGACCCCGCAAAACTTGTTGACTGTGCGTTCACCCAATGCAAGGGCTGTGAAGTGTGTGTGTATGTGTGTGTATCTGTTTGTGCATAGATGTGTTTTTTGTAGGGCGAGGAATGATCGTGTGGTGATGGCCAAAGTGTGTTGCTGGTGTGTTGTATTGGTTTGGCGGAGATTCAGTAGATGTGGGCAAGGATGTTTCTGGCCTACAATCTTGTTAAAACATTGAGTCCCTCTCATGTCAAGATGTTTTTTGAGAAGGAGAACTTTTCTTTCCTTATGAAGGTGGGGAATCGGTGTGGACTATGTACAGCCATCAGCGTTGCGCAAGGCTGTGTTCTGTATTTTTGTAAGGAATTAATATGTGTGAGTGCAATGTCAGAGAACCAGGCGGTGTTTGCGTAGGAGATGATGGGCCTAATAAATTGTTTGAATAGTGTTATAATCGATTCCTTGTAGTGACCGTAGGTGGTTGTGGTAAGTATTCGGGACACATTCAGTCTTGGAATAGCTTTAGCGCCAATGTTGTTTGTGTGCGGTTTGAATGTCATTTCCGTGTTATAAGTAAATCCAAGGTTTGTGGTAGGGTCATCACCGTGTCATAAGTTACTCCAAGGATTGTGTGGGGTACGGGATTGTTGTTAAACGTGACATGTGGGTGAACACGGTGTTCACTGTTGTCTGGTGTTAGGGAAGATTTGCTAGCAGGCACCCTCATTCTGTAACCAGCAGCTAGATTTTAAGAGAGTTCATGTACTGCTGGAGGTGTGCTGCGGCGATCTCGTGTTTGTGGTGTTGTGTGGTTATTGTGAGGTTGTTCGCATATGAGCTGATATAGGTGATGGGTACTGTTGTATTTGGCAGGCTGTGCATGACAGCGTTGAAAGGGGAGGGGGGAAGAACGGAGCCCTGTGGGACCCCGTTGGGGAAGTGGCGGGTGCGGGATGGCTTGTTATTATAGACAGTGTGTGCTTGTCTGCCTGATAGGAAATTAGCAATCCATTATTTGTTGTTTGAATGTATCTGTGTATTCAGTATTTTATTGATGAGGACGTGTCATGGAACTGCGTCGAAGGCTTTACTAATGTCAATCGCGCATACCAGGGTTTACATGTTTGGCCCGCTTCTTTTCGTTCAGGCCTTCATGGATGGTCTGGGTCCAGTTGGTGAGGAGAGTGGTTGTTCAGTTTTCGGTCTTGACACCGTGTTGCGTATGGCAGAGTGGAATGTGGGCATTAATTTTGCTTAGAACCAGTTTCTCCGTGGTTTTCGAGGGGTTCGGAAGGAGAAAAATGGGCCTGTATGAGGCTGGATTTGTGGGAGCTTTGTTATGTCACGACGTGTAGGATTTTTCCTTCTTTTCAAGTGTTGGGTATTGTATTGTGTAGTATGGAAAAGTTAGAGAATGTGAGGGTCGCGATGGCGTGAGGCCTTGATGCTTAAGGTGGATGTATGAAATGCCATCTGGACCCGTTGCTGACGAGGTTTTAATCTGGCGGATGGTGACTATGGTCATGGCTTCTGTGAAAGAAGGATCAATGTTTGGGTCGGTCTGTAATATGTGTGGATGGTGTGATGGTAGGTGGCAGGTGTTTGAGTAGTGTTTGTTGAGTATGTCCGTTTGTTGCTGGTTTGATGGGATGGTGTGGGCGTCGGGTGGTATGAATGCCTCATGTGTGTCCATGTTGTTTGTGTTCATGTTGTTGAGGCTTCTAATGAGTTTCCATCATTTTGATAATGAGGTTCCGAGAGAGCAAGATTGAAGTCACGAACGAACCCGGCAGGCAAGTGTTGCCTGCCTGCGTGGGTAAGTACTGCGGTGAAGTGTTTTGTGGTCGTGTCGATGGATGTATATTGGGCGATGTCAAAGTCTTGTAGGGCGGTTAATATAGATATCGTGTAATTGTCCCAGTCTGCTCTCTTGTAATTTCAAAATGTATGAGGGGGCTTATTATGGATTGGAGATCGGAGTTGATAAATAATGACTTTCGGAAGGCGTCCGGGGAGGTCTGTGGAGTGTTTGGGTTGAAAGGTTGGTGTGGGGGGTGTTATATTGTATAGTGCGATGAGTGTCTAGCTGATCAACGAGAACACTGCCCCTCCGGTCAGCGCTCTGCGTGGTCAGCCAGGAGAGGTAGTGCGCGTTGAAGTACCCAAAGCGAAGGTGTTAGTGGTTGTGTTGAGAAAGTATAATTGAGGTGTGTATAGTGGTTTGCATTAACTAGTTGGTGGATTGTATATGTTGAACATGTTGTACTGTTTTTCGATTCCATTCTGAATTTGTACATTCAATAATAAAATATTTTCCGTTTGAGAATCTTTTGTATAAACTCAGGAGCTGGCAAGTGCAACTCTTCTCCAAGGAGATGTCCTTCTAACATCTATCCTTGAAAAGCGAGATATCTTCAAGAAACACAAAGTGCAGGAGATATTTATTCGTTTGAACAATTGAAGGGGGGAGGGCAAACCCAGTAGTTGGACGTGGCGCTCGTCAAACCATAGTGCTTATCAAAACTTCAAAACCTATATGCATGTTATGATTATACAATTGATCACCCAAGGACATGTTTATCTTAAAGAGAGGTCCTTCCGACGACCCACTTTGAAGCACAACTGCCATCAAGGAACTATAAGTGTACAGATGACTTATCCTCCAAAAGACTCTGTGGGAGGCCACTACCCAGACAACTGGGCGTGGTACTCCTCAAATCGTGTGCTTATTTTCAAAATCCCACCGCGTATATGTTCTTTTTGGTGTAGACTCAATACCTAGTTGGAGTCCTTATGACTCCAACATCTAGGACAAGCCAATTGTTATGCCCTAGAGGTCAATAGGCAAGCCCTCGAGGCTGAGTGTAGAGGCGTATCCGTCTCTGCTCGACAGCCTGGGACGAGACCGCCTGAGAAATAAATGATTCATTTACCATCTCCCCTCGCCCCGATCATGAAAATGTCAATTTGACACTCGACCGTTTCTTTTCCGAGGCGGAACGCCTTTGGTAGTAGTGGATTGGTAGCCAGTAGGTACTGGAGATAGATGCTATGGGCCTTCTCTTTTTCTATTCTTACAACCTACCTTTTCCTGTATGTGTGCGTGAACTTCTAGTACTCCGATGACTAGCCTCCACCCTTCTTTCAAGGAAACCACTCGACAGGAGCAATTGCGATGTTTTGTTTCTCTAATCGAATCAGAATCAATTTTGAATAATACCAATGTCGTCACTTCTTTCAACTAGAGGAGAAAAAAAATTACGCTAAAATTTCAATAACTTTTTAGAAAGATAGCACAATTAAAACACAAGTAGATCAGGCTGAATTACAAGTAGACATGTTTAATTTGAAATGGCATTGAATCGGCACAGCACTTGACATTCCTTTTTTTTGAGCAAACCGATGGCGAGGAATCCCGCGCAGTCATTAAACGGTAAGTATACAAATAGGAAGTGTCGGGACCACTATCTGATTTGACACTTGTTGCGGCTACGATGAAAAAGAGTGGACGTAACTCAGAGTTTTCAAGTTTTTCGCTATGGCATTTTTTCTCCTAATTTAAACATATGTATGAATATATTACTCATAATATTGGGTAATAATATTGTGAAATATTCACGCTTAGTTCAAGGCACTAGGTAAACAATATTTCCCCTTCCCATAAACCAGTACAATTTACGTTAGGTATCCGACCGTATTCTCACTGGGAATAGCTTGTCCGGACCACAATTCTATATTTACAGAATTTGCACTGTCGCTCCATAACTTCTAGGCGATGACTTTATCCTAAAATCAATGTTAGAATGATCTATTTATTATTGATTACCAATGCTAGAACCAATAAACCTGAGACCTACGCATGTGATTCCACTTCCCTACTCAGCAATTACCGACCAATTAGTCTCACCTCATACATTGACAAATTGATGGAAAGTTTGATTACGGATACAAATACAGAAATCTTAACATGAAACATGTTGATTGGCGACTCTCAGCAAGGGTCTAAACACAATCTTTCTTGTCCACTAACCGGTTGATTTTTTCACGAATATAATTGGATATCAGAGCACAGGCCCCAATCGATATTAATTACCTTGACTTTCGAAGTCCCTCATAGTCGATTAGCTCACGGACGGACTGTAGCGAGTCGTATTTAGTGGAACTTCCTCCCTTCGCTTAATAATATTAGGTCCGGTGTTCATTCTAATATTCTCAAACGATCTCGATAGAAACGGGACATCGAATAAAGCAAGGTTGCAGACGAAACAAAATTATAGCAAAAGTGCACACCAAACATGAGTCTCAACATATTCAATTCGATTTTGAACAAGACTGTTGATTTGATCAAAAAAGTGGCAAATTAAATTCAATGTCGACGAATGTAAAGCTATGCACATAGGTCTTCATAACTCCAAACACTAACATTCAGTGTCTGAAAATAAACGGATTTTGGTCCACCGCCACCAAATTCCATGGACTTTACCAATAAATGCACAGTTTTGCAAATTTTTCGAGCACAACCAGTTCAACAACCTTCCTAATTTTTTCCAACACCTGAAAGGTATATTCAACATCGAAGACAGTCTGCGAGCAGAATTGGACAGTATTACTGGACGACCAGTTGCAAACCTCACCATCAGCCGTGAGAATGGTTTCACCATAGATGTGAATGCATAACTTCTTAGCGATGCTCTACTCTCCAAGACTAGCATGTGCCAAATGACTTGCACAGTGTTGTGCCACATCCAAATAACTCCTATAGTTTAGACGATCAATCATTCTACCACACTTCACACATCTTAATGAGAAGATTCACAAAAAGAAAGCCAGCAGAAATGACACTTTCCATACCAACGCCTTGTCAATACAGAATACTACGACTGTAGAAGAGTTTATTTTGATACTCGCATGCCAAATGCGTTAACGTTCGACTTCCTGGCAAAAACAATCTTTATAATATCCATATAAACGACTGTGTTTGGAGTGCCTAATATCATTGTGAGTGGAAATTCTTTCAAAAGTTGCAATATAGTGCCCACGGACCACGACTAAAAACAGTAGTACGAAAGTAACCAGTGCAATTTTGGCGAAAATTGAAAAGTTAGGATATACATGTCAGAAATACTCATTCTCAAATGCCTTGAATAGAGGCACCGCCGTTTTAGGGGCCTGCGTTACCCTCTGAAACATAGAGGCATTCCAACCGGCCAACTTAGGATTAAATCTACGGCCAACCTCGACGTGCGATGATTAAAAACAAATGAAAGGCCTATTTTGTTTACCAATGGGACACGTTGCAGTATGTTCATCATTGGGTTGTGGTATTGCCATCCACTGCTATCACAATCACTGCCATGTATATCTACTCACGTCAGTCAACGATATCTACCCCCTGTCAACTAAAGCCGTATCACCCATTACCACTGTGGAGCCACTTGTCCAGCATGCTCACGAAACTCTTGCGTCATAATCAAAAATTTACTGACCCCTTTTTTCTCAATTACTATGATTCCGAAACAATACAATCTTAGCCCCAGTCGGGTCAACCTCAGCCGGCTTTTTTATCTGAAGTATCACCCACCAACTTTCCTAACAATACTGCCTTAAGCCAGTCTCATGCAAAGCTGTTTTCCCGCCAGGAATAAAATAGTACCACAAAAGAAACGATCTTGAATATTGAACAGCAAACAAAACTTCTTTCAATCCCATTTGCTGCCACCAGGTAGTGATCTTACCAATCGACGGCCTCCTCATCAATTTCTTATCCACTCTTTCCAACCAGCACCCATTAAACATCCAAATTTCGATCAATATTCCCTCATCCTCCCCACACCATTAACGATATATCAGCCCTCCTTACCATCCCAATACCAACAGCTTCCACTCAGAGCCTACTCAATCATCGTCATGCCAACAGCTCCTAATCAGAAATTCCTTAAAAGCTTCATCTCAACAGCTTTCAATCAGTGCCTCCTCATCATACTCAGACTAACAGCTTCTAATCAGCACCTCCTTATTATTCCTACATAAATGCCTCAGAGTCAAAACCACCTCCTCTTCATCATACTCATTTCAACAAATTTCAAACAGTGCTTCCTTGTCATCCTCATAACAAGACCTTTCTAATAAGTGCCCAAACATCATCAACATAACAACAGCTTCCAATCAGTGCCTCCTCCTCATCTTCATACCAATAGCTCTGAATCAGCACCTGCATGCCTCCTCATCGTCCTCATACACATAACATCCAATCAGCGCTTCCTCCTCTCCTCATATCAGCAGCTTCCAATCAGAGCATTCACATCATCCTTATACCAACTAATTTCAATCGGCGCCTCTTCATCATCCCTCAACAGCCCACACTCTGCGCTGAAGGTAAGAAGTCTCTTTTTTTCAGATTGACCAGATCAAAATCATCAAATGGAATGAAGAGGTGAAAATGCCAATAAACTGTGCCTGGTATTGATCATGGACAGGAAGTGCATTCAGACTTGTGTCGGTAAGAACTGTTCAGAAGAGACCGAGATCAAAGAGACCAGAAGGTATGCATACATCTAAGTCAAAAATGAGTACTCCCGCAGAATGTTGGGAGCGGTTGGAAATGTAGACAAAATTTACGATGTCCGGAATACCGTCATGTTAGGATTGCTAAATCCTTTATTATCCGAGCCATCTAAAGGCCATCAGAGGGTAGCTAACAGTAGTTCAGCTACAAAGATATCAACAGCCAGAAAGCAGCTAATCTAATTAGGAACAAGTTCGTCTTTGAAAATTTTACTGTCAATCATTAAAATCGAATCGATTTGGCATTACCATTAAATGACCAAAAACTAGAACAGCTCATTGAGACGACCATGGAAATTACGAAATAATGCAACTCATAGCTTTGATCTGGTAGGTAATAACGAAAATTCGATCATCCGTCCAGAGCACAAACGTTCGTGAGTGACTTACTAACAACTAACAAAGCAGCTGTCCGATCCCAATACCTAAAAGAAAAAATGAAAAAAGAGTCATCATTACGCATAAAACAAGGAGAAACTACTCTTAACATCCCCTGAAACAAAATTGAGTAACAGAGTACCTACCAATGTTTAACCAAAAGTGTTAAGCGACCTAAACCACAGTAGTATCAATTTTACCGAAGTAATTGATACTACTTCGGTATAATTGATACTAGTGATACTACTGTAAATTAGCTGAATCAGAAAACCAACCACTTGAAAAAAATACCAAGAGTTCTGAGAGATCCAGTGAATAACAACCACGACACAAATATCAAAGATTTAAAACATGAATGTCGTGTTTCACGTCTTTTACGAGGTCTTCGATTAATCAAAGAAGTATACGGAAACTAAAAGACAAAGCAAAAATATTTGCACGCTCGCATTGCTGACTAGGAGAAGGCCAAACAAAATCGTATGCAAGCTAGGAACCTGATTGGGAACATTGGACCTCAAAAAATAAATGGCTTGCAATTATGAAATCCCTGCAGAAATAGATGAGTCTTTCAAGGTCAATTTGATAACTACGGGGAACACAAATATGAATAGGTTATGAGTGAACATAACAAGCCTACTTCGGTTGTGTGAGAAAGTGTTTAGCAAAGATTAACTCTGTTCACACTCCCCTCACATGACAACGCGTCAACCAAGAAGGAGGGAAATATAGTCCCCCTGTCCGAAAAGTAGGTTAGAAATACTAATACCTATTTATTGGCTTGAATGCAACAATTCATTAAGGACGATGGCGTGTCATTACAGTATGTAAAATACAGTGTGAATAATTTCTGTTTTGAAAAAACTGAATGGTGTTGAGATCAACTGGCCAACGAAGATTGTCATCAGCATCTTGGACGCAAACGTTTACGGGTCCAACTGTTGGTGATTTAATTCGGTTTGACGTCGAACGCTGCTGGACTGTGCCTAAACGCCAAAATTCGCTCAAAAGATAATGTTTGCCAACGGTAATAACCAAACAAGACGGTAATTCTGACTAGGCTTATGCTGTTCATATTTATCAACTGTCTATATAATTCGAAGTGGTATTGAATATTATTTATTCACTTTGCCGTCAGACCATCAGTAAAAACTGAACAATGTATTTAGCAGCTCCTATTTAGATTGGGTACGAATACATCGTTTCAAAAGGACATGTCCAAGGTTGGACCAACCCTTCTATGAAATTAATAATAAGGCTCTTTATGGAAAGGTCTCCAGAAAGGCATTCCATGCTTAATTGGAAGAGATGCCGAGTGAAATTTATGAGGACCCCAGCTGTGATCCCTTTCAACGTTGCTCGGGTCCGGGCAAGGTCTCTCCTCACAGTTTTCCTCCGCACTCATTGAGAGAATGTATAAGTAATCCGGGAATTATCAATGAAGTGAATTACCTTCACAAAGAAACCCCAGAAAGTCTCTCGCCCTACTCTCTCGGAGAATATGTTGGTGGAGAAGCTCAGGATGAATGGGAAGGTAGGCCGCCTTAAGAAAATCTGGGAATCGCGATTGACAGTTCGAGTACTTTTACCCGGTCATGACACGAGAAATAATTAAACATACTCTATGAATAACTATTATCGTAGTCTGGGATACCGGTTGAGAGGAAATGGATCATTCCACAGAGCACATTTATATATATATA
>SDVV010002256.1:0-23426 GCA_016164225.1 Gammarus roeselii | reverse complement strand
TTGTGCGCCATGACTCTGGCACGGCTCACATCTGTGTACTGAAAACATTGTACACCAGGGCTCTGGCACAGTTCAAATCTGTGTACTGAGATCATTGTACACCATGGCTCTGGCACGGCTCACATCTGTGTACTGAAAACATTGTACACCATGGCTCTGGCACGGCCCATATCTGTGTACTGAAAACATTGTACACCAAGGCTCTGGCACGGCCCATATCTGTGTACTGAAAACATTGTACACCATGGCTCTGGCATGGCCCATATCTGTGTACTGAAAACATTGTACACCAAGGCTCTGGCATGGCCCATATCTGTGTACTTAGATCATTGTACACCAAGGCTCTGACACTGCTCACATCTGAGTACTGAGTTCATTGTACACCAAGGCTATGGCGCAGACGATGAAAGTGGCAGAGAAGACTTTGACTGTCCTGTCATGTAATTTTCTTTAAACAGTGAAGACCGAGATACTCTGGTTAGATGCAGTTTTAAAATATTTTGTTTGGCATTCAGAATGTTAATTTCGTAAAAAGTAATTGGAAAAAATGACTAGACATAGTATTTTTCCTTACACTGTGTCCATGACCCAACACTGTATCCACAAACCCGAAACTGTATCCATGACACCACACTGTGTCCATGACACCACACTGTATCCAAGACACAACACTCTGTCCGAGACACATCACTTTATTCGAGACACAACACTGTATTCAAGACACAATACTGTATTGTGTCTTGTACACAACACTGTATCCAAGACACAACACTGTATCCAATACACATTACTGAATCTAAGACACTACACTATCCAAGGCGTAACAACCTAAATAACTCTCTAACTTACTAATTTTCCCGATGTTTTAGTAAGGCTCACCCTTCCTCTCTTTCGCGTCCTCCTTGCAAACTTTACCGACTCCTTCGAGCAAAAATCTAATCTCAGTTTCAATCCCCGGCGGCCATTAAAGAACTCGGCCCCAATCTCACCTCAAGCGCGTCTCATCCTTACCGTCTCATGAACGTTGCCTGCACCAGGTGCATACTAACAAGGGAGCGGTAGACCGCACCTGGCCAGGTGCATTCTAACAAGGAAGCAGTGGACCGCACCTGGCCAGGTGCATTCTAACAAGGGAGCGGTAGACCGCACCAGGCCAGGTGCATACTAACAAGGAAGCGGTGGGCCGCACCTGGCCAGGTGCATTCTAACAAGGAAGCGGTGGACCGCACCTGGCCAGGTGCATACTAACAAGGAAGCAGTGGACCGCACCTGGCCAGGTGCATTCTAACAAGGAAGCAGTGGACCGCACCTGGCCAGGTGCATACTAACAAGGAAGCAGTGGACCGCACCTGGCCAGGTGCATTCTAACAAGGAAGAAGTGGACTGCACTCGGCTAAACTCAGTTGTAAATGTAGGTGAGCCAAATACAGAAATAAAATATACTCTCCAGTTACTTTGTGCGATATCAACGAGATAAATTTGCAGAAAATTACGATCAAAACTTGCCACTACTTTAAACTAAATAGTTTAAAGCACTGCCACGTTCTGATCGTATGAGTCGCGGTCAGGTGAGGAATTGGGGCGTCATGCAGGACTCTCTCTTGTTCCTGGAGCAGTTAATATCAGGACGTAACGCAGCTCTTTACTTTGTTAATGGAGCAGTTGAAATAAGGATGTCAAGCAGGACTCACTCTTTTTCCTGGAGCAGTTAATATTAAGACGTCACGCAGCACCTTACTTTGTTAATGGAGCAGTGGAAATTAGGACGTCATGCAGTGGAAATTAGGACGTCATGCAGGACGTCATACAGGACTCCCAACCATGACGTTGTATCCCAACGTCATGACTGGGATACAACGTTGTTTTGTCGGCTGCATCGTTTATGAAAACAAGTTAATAGTTATACGTGGTTAGGAAGCCACGCAATGCTGATCAGATTCAAATTATCACGAAAATAGTCATTGGCATCGGTTGGATATCAAGGTTGCTGTTGAACCCTAAACCAGACTCCATGACAGCTCTCCTTATCTCATTTGTAGATAGCGACGATGATTCTTCAAGAGATTCTTCCCCGTGGTCAAACAGAAATAAAAAAACATTGATAGGTTTATCACGGAGGAATAATAATAAATATTGGTTCTCACTGGTAAAGTTGAGGGCTATTATATTATAGTTCACAGTTATCTGTGCCTACTGGAAACTGCTCTACACAGGGACTTGTTTACCTTGCTGTGCACTAGACATTATGAGTATTTTTTTTTAATTTGTTTATTGTAATGATATCAATCGTATGATTCACTCGAATATTGGATGGATGCTATTAAATAAGACAACAAGAAAACATCGAGTTTGGAAATAAGTTGCTCACGCTGGCTGATAACAGCAATAACAGCAAGTTGCTCACGCTGGCTGATAACAGCAATAACAGCAAGTTGCTCACGCTGGCTGATAACAGCAATAACAGCAAGTTGCTCACGCTGGCTGATAACAGCAATATAGAACAATTAAGTTTAATGTGTTAGACCTAAGAATGGAAAAATCATTGCTAGACGATGGAAATAATAATAATAGTAATATATGTCATTTCTTCTGCCTGCAAAATCCTTTCTTCTCAAGAGTTGATTCTATTGCCTTTCTCAAGAAGTCTTCCCAAAGAAGCGCAATTGACTCGACTGTTTCTACAACTCCGCCTCCAGAATGATAATGACTCTTAAAGTTAGACCTGTTGGCTGTTGGTTGTTGGCGGTGGTCAGAGCTGTCGGCACCGACCACCGTATATGCAACCGGGTTGTACCCGGGATGGCGAGGGACCACCGTATATGCCACCGGGTTGTACCCGGGAGTCGAGGGACCACCGTATATGCCACCGGGTTGTACCCGGGAGCCGAGGGACCACCGTATATGCCACCGGGTTGTGCCCGGGAATCGAGGGATCACTGTATATGCCACTGTTTTGTGACCCTGGCGTCAAGGGACCACTGTATAGGTCACTGGATGGTGCCCTGGAAGTCGAGAGACCAATGTGTAGGCCATCACGTTGTGCCCGGGAGTCGAGGGACCACTTTGGAGACCGCCGGGTTGCACCCTGGAGTAAAGGAAGCACTCCATCGGCCACTGGAATGTGACCTGGGAGTCAGGAGACCACTGTTCAGGCAATCAGATTGTGCCCCAGGAGTCGAGGGACAACTGTATAGGCCATTCGATTATGCCCCAGGAGTCGAGGGATCACTGTATAGGCCATCGGATTGTGCCCCGGGACCGAGGGGCCACTGTATAGGCCATCGGATTGTGCCCCGGGACCGAGGGGCCACTGTATAGGCCATCGGATTGTGCCCAGGGACCGAGAGGCCACTGTATAGGCCATCGGATTGTGCCCCGGGACCGAGAGGCCACTGTATAGGCCATCGGATTGTGCCCCAGGAGTCGAGGGACCACTGTATAGGCCATCGGATTGTGCCCCGGGAATCGAGGGACCGCTGTATAGGCCATCGGATTGTGCCCCGGGAATCGAGGGACCACTGTATGGGCCATCGGATTGTGCCCCGGGAACCGAGGGACCACCGTATAGGCCATCGGATTGTGCCCCAGGAGTCGAGGGACCACTGTATAGGCCATCGGATTGTGCCCCGGGAATCGAGGGACCACTGTATAGGCCATCGGATTGCGCCCCGGGAATCGAGGGACCACTGTATAGGCCATCGGATTGTGCCCCGGGAATCGAGGGATCACTGTATAGGCCATCGGATTGTGCCCCAGGAGTCGAGGGACCGCTGTATAGGCCATCGGATTGTGCCCTGGGAATTGAGGGACCACTGTATAGGCCATCGGATTGTGCCCCAGGAGTCGAGGGACCACTGTATAGGCCATAGGATTGTGCCCCGGGAATTGAGGGACCACTGTATAGGCCATCGGATTGTGCCCCGGGAATTGAGGGACCACTGTATGGGCCATCGAATTTTGCCCCGGGAATCGAAGGACCACTCTATAGGCCATCGGATTGTGCCCCGGGAATCGAGGGTTCAATTTTGGTCTCATATCTTATTAAAGACGTTAGTAAATTTGAGGAGGTTCAAAGCGGAGTCATGAAGGTCACATACAAATGAATAAAAACAAGCACCGAACACAAAATACAAGACGCAGCCGTGATCTGAGCCAGCATTTATTCAGATATCAGATATCGGGCTGGTTGTAATGATAGCTGGCCCAACTCAAAAATCACTATGAGTGGTGGTACTGATTCCTGATCCATATTAAATATCACCATGATTGTGAGGGATGCTAACGAGTGATGTAATTATTTACTTGAAGCAGCAGAATCGAATCGAGAGAATCAACGACCCGAAATGGTCATTTTCATAGCAAATGTAAATCAATGTTTGCTATCAACAGCGCTTCGCATTAGACGTTATAATAATAACTTACAGCAATGTACACGAAATAAGCCATTGTTTTACACAAAGTAATCAACAACTAAATATTTTCCATTGCAAATCAGTTAATTTGAGGTCATTGAGTATACTGTTTATTATTACATTTTTCAACGTGGAAGACTCACTATGGCTTGTTACTCCTTCCAACAAAAGTATTCAACTTTTACTCGTATATATTATATAAGAGAAAAGAAACGCAAGGGCAACAATAAAAGCCGCTGGAACAATGCCAGGTCAGTGCCCCGCTGCCGCCTAACGCCCCAGAGCCGCCCGGCGTTCAGAAGTTGTATTTCCGGCGAGTGACTTATTACACAAAACAAACAAAATTGGCAGAAATAGTGTGTTGTAATAAATAAAACTTTTTTGGCAAGTTGTAGCATCGGTTGATTGATTGTTTGGACTCCTCCGCCTCTTGAGTGACAGTGATGCCTAAAATAAGTGTTATTGGTTGGTTTAATGTATCATGCAGGTTCATAGCACAAATGACCTAGTGAATAATTTAAATAAATCGGTTAAGCTCGGTGACTAACTAGGCGGCCCGTAAATCAAACATTTCAACTAAATCTAGTTTACAGAAATTGTCCAATGATTGGAACTGTTAAATTGATGGATTTCAAAATCCCTAAAATTTCGTAATCGCGAGCGACATTATCCGATACAACAATAATTGTGTCATTCCAAACAGAAATTTAAATGCTAATTAAATATGATCATTCCGTGATTTATTTTGGCTTGTGAGCATTAACTGGTATGTAATTAACTGGTATATAATTTTGAACTGAACCGAAGAACGGAGAAGCAATAAATTGCTTGAACAAAATTTATAATCGCTTGTGTGGTGAATAAAAGTTACCACGGAGTATGAGGAATGGGTGGCGTTGCTACGGCTAGACTGCTCCCCAAGACGATGTCATGATAGTGGTGTACATTTGTTTTAGAACTTTTCACGGGTCAAGCCCATCCGTGAGAACAAGCCTTTCACTTTGCGGAACTTGCTATACTCATTTAATTCATTGTTCAAATGGGAGTATCGTACCTGGAATGTGTCAATAGTATTCGTATCGGCAAGTCAAAATAGCACAAAAAATGACCTATTCTCAGACACTCTGGGATTCTGAGAGGGATGGGATTTATCAATTTCTAAGGATTTAATGATTTAAAATTTATTTAGGTATAATAACATGTTGAAAAAATGACAGAAATATCAGAATACACAGATGATACGTACCAAGTCTTCGTAAGCGTGAGTTGTCTGAAGACAACATTTGCTACTTAGGTGAATTTAATATTAACTTATAACTAAGGTTGAGGAGTAAGGATCAACCGTTAGACATTGTTGGAAGAGATCCTCTACTCTCCACTTTTCTCTATGTCAAGACAGATAAAAGCACTGCATTGGACTAGTAATTTAAAGAAAAATAAACAGAGTATGTCGGATCACCGACGTTTACTTTATCATGACTATTCACTGCTTCAACTGTCATTTACTAAAAAAACTTGTGAGCAGAAAATGTTCTGCATCAGGTTGTCTATTACATTACTCACACATTGTTTGACGTACGATGACACCAATTTGAAACTAACTGCATAGCTAGCATGACATATTAACATATGCACACGTAAAAAAAATCAATGAGTCAGAATCGATGGGTACAATAAATGAAACGGATTTCTACATGAACAAGATAATTGAAAATTTGAACAAATAAGGCAAGAAAAACAATATATGAAAGCATTTATAAAATGAAACTGATGAAACAAAACTAGTGGAAACGGTAAATTGCATAACAGAAGTAAATTACAATTCAACAATTTCTGCACGTACAAGTTCAAACAGGTGTGATTTTAGTTTACGTTTAAAGGTAGCAATACTTTTGCCAGTCCTTTTATCTATGGTAATCGAATCCCAGTTTTTAGCTGCTCTTTATTTTACAAATAGTTGGGACTGTGTTGACGAGATTCGGGGAATTTGCAAATACACATTATTGCAAAGATCATACATAGGATTATTTCTAATGAAAAACTGTTATCAATGTAAGTTAAATGATTCAAAGCTTTGTAGACAAACGCCGCTGCGGAAAAGTTAATGATGTGACACAGTGGGAGAATGTTCCATTGACAAAAGAGTGTCAACGTGTGGTCACGTCTGCTAGCATTTGATAGTGTTCTGATGACACCCTTTTGACTAAGAACGATAGGTCTAAAGTTTGTTTTGTAGGTAGACTCATACACGTGTACACAATACGTCAGAAAAAGATGAATAAGGCTATAGTACTAAAGACTTTTAGCGGGAGTCGTATGACAATTTTTTATTTTGTATAGGATGCCACACGATTTGGATAAATTCACGGCGACACATAAGACGTAATCTTTCCAGTTAAATCTCTGATCTACTATTACACCGAGAAATTTTGTTTATGCTACATATGCCACCGGTTAACCGGTGGCAGGAATGGGTATCATCCTCCTGGAAAATATCATGACCTGCGTCTTTTTGACATTTAGCGTCAGCTTGTTGGATGTGAACCAGTTTGAAATGTGAACCAATTGATTATTCATATTAGTAAAAGTGTCATTAAGGGTTTTCCCGGTCGAATAAACTGTTGTATCATCTGCAAAAAGTGCAACGGATAACCTGTCGCTAGTATTTACGTTGTCATTAATATATATAAGGAAGAGCAAAGGCCCTAGGATCGACCCTTGCGGAACTCCTATATTTAACGTACTGGCAGGGGATGATTGTTTATTCTAAGTCACTAGGTGTTTCTATCAAGAATATAACTTGTATCCTGCTCTTATCGATGAAATCAACTCCATAATGCTGTAATTTTGCAATCAAAATCACATGATTCACGCAATCGAAAGCTTTGCTAAGATCCAAAAAGTTGCAACGGGGACTTTACCACTGTCAACCCCATCAACAAAGTCTCCAGCAAATTTTAATAGAGCATGCTCTGTATTCCTGAAAGCCTGAAAGCCAAATTGATTTTGCCTAAGTCGGTTATTTGAGACAAAATAAGTATATATTCCAGCATAAAATACTTTTTCATAAACTTCACTTAAGACGGGCAGGACTGATATTGGGCGATAATTTTTTATGTCTGTTTCGCTCTTATTTTTATATATTGGACTAATTTTAGCGATTTTGAGTGCATCAGGAAAGACTCCTTGCATGAGAGACTTATTGATAAGTTGGGTCAAGGGAGGTACAATAGTCCCAGATATAGCTTCAATTACATTAGTTGGGATGTTATCCCAGCCAGTGCTGCAACTATTTTTCAAATCATTAATGATTGCCTTAACTTCGTTTGGGTCGGTAGGGTTAAAGATCGGCTGTTCAGGAATTGCATTCTCTAAATAATGTTCATAAGGGATGTTGTTGCTAATAATTGATTCACTTAGAGTATTAGGAATACTGTTGAAGTAATTATTGAAAGCATTTGAAATCGTTTGAGGATCAGTGACGACTTGTTTATTTTTTCCCAGAAGGTTACTTTTGATTTTTCAGACTTTTATGCTATTTCCTCGAAAGGTCTCTATCAAATTTTTGATATAGTTTTCCCGAGCAATATTTGTCAGTTTAGTGAACGCATATTTGTATCGTTTAAATTCATATCCAAGAGTGCTGAGATGCCTTTTGTATCTACGGTACAGTCTGTTCTTCTCTTTTTGTGAGGCAAGTAAACCAGGTGTCATCCACCGATTCTTAGCTTGTTTGTAGCTGCGCTCTTGAGTTGTAAGCGGGAGATGCACCTCGAACAGTTCAATTAATATACTATGGAACTGCGTGAAAGCATCATTTGAGTTTACTGTGGATAGTTTCTCATCAAAGTTGTAAGCTCTCAGGGCCTCTTTAAAGCTTTGAATGTGACGGTCGTGATATTTACGATAGGTAATTATGGTCGGATTACTGGGTTCGTGAGAATTTGGTTTTGAATGTAAATTGAGTAATTGGTCGGAGACATCGGAAATGATCACAGGCTTACGAGTAACACTATTAACAGTATTGGTGATAATGTTATTTATTAAAGTTGCGGATCCAGTAGCTGTACGCGTTGGTTTAGTAATTAATGGGTACAGATCATGAGAAAGAAAATTATTACAATAGTCAGCAACTGAATTCGATCCATGATACTGATGCAGATTTCCGTAGAAACCACCCATAATATACACTTTATTATGGGCTACATCAATGCCACTGATAATTTCATTCCTCTCCAGCGAGAAACTTTCTACCGCTATTTCAGAGGCTCTACGGTAAACCATACCTATTGTTTAACTTCGTTATCACAATAAATGTTGGAGAAAAAAAATCTCAATTCCTAGCCTGATGAAATAGAGTTCAGGTCTCGGTACAAAAGTTGGCCCGTTATTTATAAACAAACAAACACCTCCCTTATTACTCATATTATTGTTTGTTTACAAATTGTAACCTGATAAATTATATAAGTCCTGTATTTAATTTGTCAATTTGGTGTCACAGAGCCCTAGCACAGACGGTGCAAAACGGTCTGTTATATTGATTTGAAGGCTAAGAAAATTCTCTTACAAACTTGCAACTTTTAATGCCATGCAAGTGAAATTGTTTCTTAAGGAAATTATATGGCGAGGGAGCTCATCAACTGGAATTATTCGACACTACGGAATATTCATTCTCATTTGTAAATCTGTATCAATTTCGTGGAGAACATTGTTGAAATTATTTTCAATTTCGTGCATAGCACGATCAAAGAAATCAGTAATGTTTACTTGTTCCTCCATTTAGAGTTAAGAGCTGTTAATAGAGAAGTTGGGGGGGATGTTTGTTCATTTACAAATATGTTGTATTTAAGTTTTGTTACAATCATATTCTGACAACAGGAAAATACAATGTTGTAGAACACGCACCAATTTACAATATTTGATGACAAATAATGGATAATATAATTTATTAACTTCAATTGAAATTACATATCTATATTTTGCAAATGGGGCCCTATTCTCTGAGTTTTCTACCCACATCACCGGTGACTCTCCACTAATTTTTTTATAATGTGATTTTCGTTTTTAAAAATGTAAGAAAAATGCCGAATATCAACAATGTCCAAGGCCTCAAATGAGTTTATCGTTGCTTGAAAACTTGAAAAAACTAAGTGCTCAAAAACAAGATTCACAGAAGTAATTAAATTGTGCTTAAATAAGCAAAATTCAGATGAATATTCCTTTTCATCCAACTGATTGGAATTTATTTATGTGCTCGTTATAAAGAAAATAATTAGTTTGAAAAAATCTCGCGGTATGTAGAAAAGAAACTGTGTGCCAAACTGCTGACACGAAATATTGTTTATGTGTGCCAACTGCTGACACGAAATATTGTTTCTGGTTTATCCCTGCCTACGGTTAACGCCGTCAGGTGGATTAACACTGCCTATGGTTAACGCCGTCAGGCGGTTTAACCCTGCCTACGGCTAATGCCGTCAGGCGTGTCAACCCTGCCTACGGCTAATGCCGTCAGGCGGTTTAACCCTGCCTACGGCTAATGCCGTCAGGTGGTCTTTCATGAATACGAATTTGCCCTCTCGAATTCCCTAGCTTTTATATTCACGGATGTCTAGATTGAAATAAAAGTTTTAACATGAAAGGCATTTTTTCATTTTGCGACAGCTCTTTTTTCATGTCATTGCTTACAAATTTTAATCGTATATTCCCATAATCGTTCATGTTATTCAAGCCCCAGCAGTTTCATGAATTCGTGTAAATATAAGAAAGGTCAATTGATTGTCAAGATGCGATATCAACAGAGTATCTGACTATCAAATAATCGGAATCTGGCATGGGTATCGACAATACCTAAATCGTCAGAATCCAAATCTGCAGGTATTCTGATATCTATCACTCACAGTGATTTTTTTTCCAATAATTCCCATAGCATATTTTTTCATAAACTCCCATAACAAATGATATATGGGGTCCGAGTTCAATCAGAACTGTACTGAATAAATACCATTATATCCGTAATTTTTGATAGTGATTATTAGCCAGGCAACAATATCTTCTGTGCACAGAAAGTGTGACCGCTTTGCGTCCTGCAGTCAGGATGGCTTGGATCACGTAGCCCGAAGATCAATAAAAAATCACATGCACAGGATGATTCCCTAAATGCCAAGTCTCACACTGTTGCTTGTATAGGATGCAGCTTAAATATTTACTCATTTCCTTCCGTTTATATCATTTTTTTATTTAGATCAGGATCACGCCTGACAAAAAAGTCATACCTAAATCAGAAAAATACAAAATCGAATGATTCACAGAAACGTTTGTGTACATAATAACTGTTTCGTGTTATCGTTTTATTAGGAGGCGTAATCAAGAAAGCAAGGCGTAAAGACGATTTTTAGAATACTTAAAATAAAATTGTAGATAATAATGATTAAAGCGTTTCTTGGTACTTACATCATCTCCTTCCTAACCAAGAGAATATCCAAGGAAGTCTCTACGAAGTCTAAGGGAAATTGACTCGTCTGTTTCGACTCCTCCGCCTCCAGAATGATAATGACTCTCAAAGTTAGAGCTGTTGGCCCTGAAAGCACTCGTAATGACTGAGACAAACTTGGCACAGGATTATGCCCCGGGCGTCGAGGCACTCCAGAGTAGGCCAGGTGTGATGGTATTTATTTATGTGAAGCATAAATATCTCACCAGCCTGTACCTAACCAGTCTGCATCTCTCCAGCCTGTACCTAATCAGTCTGCATCTCTCCAGTCTGTACCTAACCAGTCTGCATCTCTCCAGCGTTACCTAACCAGTCTGCATCTCTCCAGCCTGTACCTAACCAGTCTGCATCTCTCCAGCTCGTACCTACCCAATCTGCATCTCACCAGCAATCATCTACGAAGCCTCCACACAAATAATCAGATGAACTTAGTACCCTTGAGAGAGATTACCGAAATAAACCACAGAATTCATATGTGAGTTTTCTACTTGTTTTATGAAAAACTGCCAATAACACAAAATATATTATTGGGAGCTGATCTGATAATGGAATAAGAGCAGCCTTATGGCCGTGGGTAAAAGTGTTTGAGTGAACGCGACAAGCTATCATTCTGATGCTAAATTATCACAAGCGGAAATACATACCATTGTCAAAGATTGGCGACGGACAAAGCTAACGTACTTTATTTTGTTGGAGGCAGTGTAAAAAATCAGACCAAATAATTTGTTTAGCATCCTAGTTCTCTGGTGACTAGTCAACACTTTTCCGTGATACTCTTGCATGTTCTCTGGTGACTGGGTAATACTTTTTCGTGATACTCCTGCATGTTCTCTGGTGACTGGTCAATACTTTTCCGTAATACTCTTTCATTATTCATGTAAACAAATTGGAGGTAACATTTTCCTTAACATGTCTCCTACTTTGCCCACTTACGATTGGGAGGACAGCGGGTAGGTCAGCAAAACATGAACAACGTCACTGACTCTGCATCGGTGCATACTAACGGACGCCATCAGGATAACCAAATAACAGATGCGACCGATCGTCGAACGTGAATGATCGTACACGTAATCAAAATACAATATAATGACATATGAAGGCATCGAAAATTTATAAGGCAGGGGGAATGAAGTGGGATCTGCATAGAAAGACTACTCCCCAATCCCACTATTCCCAGAATTTAGAGGCAGTGGGTTTGATGTGGGATCTGCATAAAAGAATGCCGACTCAACCCATATCTCGTAAAGCCAATCAATTTATTTCTCATTGAACAGGACCAAACCATATACTAAAGAACGTCATCATGACATGAGTCCAAACGTATCAACTACAAGATTTATTTTGCGCAGACAACAAATCAGTTACTGCCAGGACATTTGTAAGCGAGAAAGTCCTTTGTTTTACACACAAAAGCAAACTCAAATAATGTGTTTACAGCTGCAGCACGTTTAATATCAGTCCAGGGAGGTCAATGCTTATAACCAATAGTATTGCTCGTGAAAGAGGCAACAGATCGAATTTCCATCCAGCAAGGTCAACTACTACATTTATAAAAACGATATGGCAACAGATAAAAATAACGCAAGGCTGCAACAGAAGCACCTGGAACAATGCCAGGCTATTCCCCTGACTGGCTTCTAACGCTACAGCACTGCCAAGCTTTCGGTAGTTGTATTTACTCTTAGCCAAAAGAACTGATACAATGCAAGCTCGTATAAAAACAGTGTGAGTTAGTAACAGAGGTTTTGATGAGTAGTTATAAAAAAAAATTATGAAAGTATGAAAGCGTCTATTTAAGTTTTGTGAGTTTAAATCCTTCAGACATTATAACTCAAATAAGCATTGACTAGCTCATCAAATATATCAATAGGCTTTGACTAGCTTATCAAATCAATAAATAAGTATAATAAGCTTTGACTAGCTCATAGAATATATAAACTGTAAGTCAAGTTCAATGAAGGGAAATACTGAAGAGACTTCGCATAATATCGTGGAAGGCTAACTCTATGTTCAGATATGTTCAGGAAATGAAAGGCCCAGCTTATGGGTGTATAACAAGTTCGGAACATATACAACATTTTTTAAATACATACGCAGATAAATCATAACCCAAGCAAACAATTACAATTTTTACAGATTTTTCTTCCAGCACAAATGTAAAACCTGTATTCAAGCGTGGAGATGGAAACTGCTTAAGTACTCTACGGAGTTTGATACCCATGTTTAAGTAACTAATATGTTGCCACCGGCTGATACGTTGCGATGGCCCTTATTATTGTTCATGAAGTCTCGTAACTTTTGCTAAATTGTAATAGGTAAAAAAAAATGTTTTTTTCTACTAGCATTTCTTGTTCTCCCATCAACCGTAAAACGCACTGCGCAAGAGGGTTAGGAAGAAGCCCACGGCGTATGACACAAGCTATCCTGGCAATCAATTTAGAGATTTTGGTGGTTGTATGAATATGGTCTGAATAAACTCGATGAACCAACTAGTGTTTCTTGATGATCTCAACTTAGTGATAACCTACTCAGTGTTTAATTAATTTCCGAGATGGAACAAAATTATTGAACAGTCAAAATGGCAGAATAGTTAGTAATTATAGACATTTTATCATATTAATTGATCTTAATTCTGAAAATGATATAAAAAAAATTATATCAAACTGCGTTATACAATAGACCAGGGGCAATTCCTCGGTCAGTTGTCAATTGAAGCTGCCAAGAAGACAAAAACGCCTGACAGTCGCATCGATTGCAAGAAAGTCAAGCA
Organism: Gammarus roeselii; assembly: GCA_016164225.1. Lineage (NCBI taxonomy): Eukaryota > Metazoa > Arthropoda > Malacostraca > Amphipoda > Gammaridae > Gammarus > Gammarus roeselii. The sequence continues at coordinate 9,754 of SDVV010002256.1, read as the reverse complement.
ACTGCAAATAAATGATATATTACAGTAATAATTTTCTCCTGACACACTAGTGGTAGTAAAAGTAATAACTTGCCAATCCTGAGTGTTTTGGTGCTAGCCGTTTTCTTCTGTTATTTTTTTCATGGGTTCCGGCAGAATTAAAATGCACCAAGTGCCGACAGGTTCTCCCAGCTGAAAGGTTCCTCACTCGATGTTATGCCATTATGCGTCCAAGTGTGGGTGCCCATCCGCTCACACAGATTTATACGACCTATATCGAAGTTATCAGAATGGTTTGGGCCCGCGACATGACGCTCAACGACCGTCTTCTGGCCATGTGCACTTGGGCGCCACGACATGAAGCTCAACGACCGTCTTCTGGCCGTGTGCGTTTGGGCGCTACGACATGACGCCCAACGACCGTCTTCTGGCCGTGTGCGTTTGGGCGCCACGACACGACGCTCAACGACCGTCTTCTGGCTGTGCGTGACTCATTGAAGAAGGAATTAAAAAATGGAAAATGGAATTAACACAATAATATTTTGGAGGAGATATGGTTCCAGGAACAAAACGGTACGTATTTTGTTCATATATACGTTCAATTCAACCAAATTATAATTTTCTGAGATTTAAATTGTTGCTTTTCAGCGATGAATTTATCGCTGGTCGACCGTCGGCAGCTGGACACTTCCTGGATTTAGACTGTATGATGTAGCTGTTTCACTGGTGTTCAATACCGTCTTCGATTCCATTGATAATCGAATTTAATTAGATTATGCAAAGAAGCCATGCAATCACAATCGGCCATCACAATCGCGAAACTTTCATTTATCAGTAATATCCAACACCTATTACGGCACCTAGCTACCTCTTATTGGTAGTGACAAGACCGAACTTGACCTCCCACGGGGCAAATACACGCCAGGGGCGAATAAAGAGGGGCCTTTCTCGGACCTCACATTAGCTATAGTAAAAGTTTCATTATACTTTTAATTGTTTTGCATAAACGTCATCTCTATCGTGGTTTCCAGAACGACTTTCGCAATCCGTGGACCTGTCTTCGGACCAACAAGGTTGGTCAGTCTTCCGACCAAAAGGATAGTTAGTCTCTGGACCAACAGAGTTTGCCGGTCTTCAGACCAAAAGAATTGCTAAGTCTCCGGACCAAAAGAGTTGGCCCGTCGCCAGACGAACAGAGTTGGCTGGTCTCCGGACCAACAGAGTTGGTCAGTCCTTTTTTCCCAGCTATTGAATATCTGAATTAAATAGCCGACGTTGAGCAGCATCCCAATAGCGCCTTGCACTGCTCCCCAACTCTTCAAAGGGCTGTGTGAGGTTCACGCCCTCGATGTTTGAGCAAACAACTTCCAGCCGCTGGCATGTTGTTACTGATTTTACTTGCCAAGGAAGCAGAAAACCGTGTTAGGAAAACAAGACTTTTCACTAGTGGAAACTGACTTCATTTTTTTTCCTCGACACATGTTTTTATTGAAGAGTGCCGTTGGCACTAGACAATGGCAGCAACTGACAGTGTTCATAGCGTCTTTGATTTGAAGTTTGAGGGTAGACAAGTGTACGTTTATAGCGCGTTAATGAATACAATGAGTGGCATGCATTTTTAACAGTTAATGGAGAAAACAAAGCACAACGAGTTCATAAATCATCACCAATTTGAAATTAGTAGTTCGATAACATTCAATATCTTCTGATGTCAATTCCATCATAACCCGTTCTTAATCATTTTCCGTTTGTAAAATTTATGCTAGAGGCTGCTTGCGCATCATATTGTGACTTAAGCCAGGCATCGTTTATCGGAAGTCCTCAATATACGTTTTTCTAAATATATTTTATCATCTAAATGTCAATGAAGTTAAAGTTCTGTATCAATACTATTGAAATAATTGATCGCATTTAAACAATACTGTTTTGGAACCAAACGCATTTTAATATTTTATTCATTGCTCCATCCTCCGTCACGACTTTACACACTAGGACTGGCTACACAGAAGTTACGTTCGTATGTAAAATGGTAGTGAAGGCAGGAGGTAGAAATTGACCGAAACATTCGACCAACTGAAACATAGGAAAATTTTGGTTAAATTTACAACAAATGACTGTGTTAATTACAAGAAACCTAGAACATTTGTTATTATTATTGACTCTAAAATAATGAAAACTCTTCCGTCGAGAGAGGAAATACTTGGACTTGTTGACGCATGTTTTGATTAGACTCGAAGGAATGAGATCGGCTTCGGCACGCATCGTCAAACTATTCGATTTGTGTTTTTTTTTATTTCTGATTTCACAATTATTAGGCAGTCGTAAAGTAATATTTCCTGACCTTAATAAGCAAAGCAAAATGCAAACACTCCACATCATGCATAAAATGTCAAATAAAAACACGTTTCTAAGCTCTTACAGTAGATACGATCCCTTCGTCTCTGTCAGTTAATATGAAAGATCGTTTCACTCTTCTTTGGGTGCTTGAGTCTTGGCATCCGAGTCAATTGGGTGGGAAGAAGTGGCGATCCACTGAGAAAAGACTCCTTATCCTTCAAACACTCGCACTGCTAAGTCCTTTGCAAAACACGACTTACTGAATTTGGTCACCTCAGTATCGGGGTGTTATTCAAAACTTATCCAATGAATACATTTTTTTCCATCGAATCAAGTGATTCCGATATCATGAAACATCGTAGGGTTCACGAAACATCGTACAGTTCACGAAACATGACATAACATACATTGTTTTCGAAAAAAGGAGTTCATTCATCCATCTTTGAAAAAGTTGACTCAGGTAAATGACATACCATACATTGTATGATGCAATGAAAAGCATAAGCTCAATGATCCTATACAAGGAAGAAAAAATGTACGTCTAAAGATAAACGATTGCGAGAGCAAATACAGTATTATACAATCACATCCCAACATTGCATGAAATATATAATCATATCCATGTAATGCATGATTTGATATTCACGTTTGAATGGTGATTGATGTTCAATTAAAATTCCGTAACTTCTGTTGAAGATGTTAGCGAAATTTTTAGCACAAGATCCATATTGCCAAGAGTTATCTGCCCTTCTGGTTCGGAACGACTGTTTGTATTATTAATATAATAGGAATCACTTCTATTTCATTAAGTTGGATGTGCACTTTCATCAACATTAGGTTGTAAAATACTATTGTTGGGCCGTTGCACTTGTAACATTTCATAGAGATTGGGCGTAACAAGACAATTTCGTATCTTAAAAATGGGATGACATTTGACCAGGGCATAACGATGCATCCTCACAGCCTGCATCCCTTCAGCCTGCATCACCACAACCTGGATATCTCTAACTTGCATCTCCAGCCTGCATCACCACAGCCTGCATCCCACAGCTTTCATCCCTTCAGCCTGCATCACCACAGTCTGGATATCTCTAACTTGTATCCCTCCAGCCTGCATCACCACAGCCTGCATTCCTTCAGCCGACATGTCCCCAGCCTGCATGTCCCCAGCCATCATCTTGCCAGCCTGCACCTCCACATCCTGCATCCCTTCAGCCTGCATTTCCCGAGCCTGCATCCCTCCAGCCTGTATACCCCAGAATGCATCCTTCCAGACTGGACCCCTCCTCCCACGCCTTCATTGACAGGGCCTGCATCTCCCCGCCGGCTTCCTGCAGTCTGCATTTCCTCACCCAGCATCTTTCTTGCCTGCATCACCCCAGCCTTTACTTTCACAGTCTGCATCAACCAGCCTGCCTCTCACAAGCAAGCAACTCCTCAGCCTGCACCGCCTTACCCAGCATCTTGACAGCCTGCGTCTCCTTAGCCAGGGTTACCTCCTGGTTGTGAATCCTTTTAGAATGCAGAGCGGTGGTCTTGACAGTCTGCTTTGGCTGCTTACCGCAGACATTTACAAGTCTTGGCAGGAGTCGACCCCTTACCTCCGCTGAACTCCTTGAGAACGATCAGCAACTTTAGGGTTTACTTTCAGAGATCTTTCGATGCCTAGCCAACCTCACTTAGCATGTTAACTCCTGCTCCCAACGAGCTGTGTTGGCAGAACATACACAAACTAAACATGTGTTCAACGAATAGACTTCCAATGGTCACAGATTAGATATGCATATGTACCATGTATACTTTTTGATGACGATTGCAATAATTTTTAGACTGGCAGTTTGGTCATTGAGACTTTTTCGCCTCAATATTGGTTTGGTTGTTCAGACTTTCTGACGTCGGAGGAATCACGACGGTATTTTTTGTACCGATAATCAATTATTTTGCCCATGCTTTTATGGACCATCTGAAACCTCGCCGTTCGATTAGTACTCGTTCCTGGTACACGTTCCTGGTACCCGTTCCTGGTACCCGTTACTGACTATGAATTACTTTGTGGATCTTGAAATCTAATCTTCCCAAAACTCAATGCAAAACTGAATAATGTAGCATAGCTTTCTATTTGATGATCTTCTAGCTTCTGCCACCAAAAATGTAGCAAAATATACCCTTCAATTCACTAGTTACGTTCGCAAGGTACTGAGCTACGATAATTGGAATACTGTTCATGAGGTAAATAAGTTGTATTTCTATGTTGTATCTCATCAAATTATTCCAGCCATCTATTAATAAATTTCCTGCACGGCATATTAATCAGTTTTTCATTTACAACATTTAAGATTTTCTTCTGTTACGCTTATTATGATCTTATTTTCTTGCATAATAAATCTCCGTGAAAACAAGTCATGAACAAACCGAAAATGAATCATGATAACTTGAATGAGGTTACAGTTAGGATAGGAAACTGATTTCCTTCACTGAACAATTATAAAAAAAATCAAGGCTCAAACTGCCGCAACTCGCTTTGGATAGCAAACAATTGAATGCTAAAACAACTCAAATTAAAACCTAATTTGTAGGAGAGAGAATAGTCACTATATGAGAGAATAGCCACTTTAGGAGAGGATAGCCACTGTAGGAGAAAGAATAGTCCCTGTATGAGAGAATAGCCACTGTTGGAGAGGATAGCCACTGTAGGAGAGAGAATAGTCCCTGTATATGAGAATAGCCACTGTAGGAGAGGATAGCCACTGTAGGAGAGAGAATAGTCCCTGTATATGAGAATAGCCACTGTAGGAGAGGATAGCCACTGTAGGAGAGAGAATAGTCCCTGTATATGAGAATAGCCACTGTAGGAGAGGATAGCCACTGTAGGAGAGAGAATAGTCCCTGTATATGAGAATAGCCACTGTAGGAGAGGATAGCCACTGTAGGAGAGAGAATAGTCCCTGTATATGAGAATAGCCACTGTAGGAGAGGATAGCCACTGTAGGAGAGAGAATAGTCCCTGTATATGAGAATAGCCACTGTAGGAGAGGATAGCCACTGTAGGAGAGAGAATAGTCCCTGTATATGAGAATAGCCACTTTAGGAGAGGATAGCCACTATAGGAGAGAGAATAGTCCCTGTATATGAGAATAGCCACTGTAGGAGAGGATAGCCGTTCCCGGTCTTTGTAACGCACACACTTTTTGGTGAATGTTCTCTCCATTCTCATTGTTATTACGCAGAGGCAAGTGCTTCAATGTAACACACATGATCCATGCCATTACTCTGATCAAATATTTGGCTCTAATGCTCATTTATTTGTTGAAAAGGCCAAATTATTGTCAAAGTAACGAAATGGTTCCTGTACGGGCGCGTGGACGACATGGTCTCGTTTCTCTGATACCCGAGCGTAGAGCGAAAGGGGGGATTTCCTGATAACGGATGGTGAGAGAAGGTGAATGCGGATCTTGAAATCTATATCTAGTTCTGGGAAACCCATGTAGTTGCATCGTTCTAAATTACGTAGCATAAGGTTTCTCCACATAAATGTGAAGAAACCAAACAGTTGATGCTCACCGACCCATTGTTTTTTGCTATTTTTTTTTTAATAGAGCTTATGCACCGCTGATGACAAGAAAAAAATTACTGGTGGTCTCGTCAGATGCCATGTCGTCAGTACTTGAGTTTTCCAAAAGCTAAAATAAAAAGTTGTATCGTGTATTTCGGAGTATTCTTGACAATTCTAGAAAAAAGATTCGACCAATTAAATATGTTCGGACTCGACTTAGGTCATCAAAGAAAGTAAATTCGGTGACGCTCATCACTTCTACAGACACTGATGCTCTCTTGCGGTCAGCTGTGCCTACTCTCTGTAAGTCGATTCGCCGTCCCACGGATCTGGACCACGAAGTCAGTCCTTACTCCCAACAAAAGCTGGTCTAGGCAACACCAATGGACTTGCTAGCTCCAACCTGGCATTGCGCCAGGAGTATAAGAACATTAGGTGTAACGAAGATAAATGTCCAATTTATAAGACTTGGATTTTCTCCTCAGGCGACACATCTTCTCCCAAATATGGTGTTTACCGCTGCTGGATGAAAGCTTCTTCTTTGCACCTATCATCAAACCGGACTGTGAGGTTTGGCCTGGTTATTTAGTTTGAATCAAGCATATAAATGATTTTAATCACTATGAAATGAATATTTATTAGAAAGTATAGTAAATATATATTAGGAAATTTATATAAGATAAATATATATTAGGAAATATATATTAGGAGTATATATCATTAGCCTCAGAGCTGTAAATTAAAATTTTATTTTAATAAATATTTGTTCCGTTAATACGCCTGTACAAAATAAATATCATCGACTATTTTCCTCATCCAGTTAGAACCGATTGTCCTGTTCAGGTCCCTTGATTTATATTGTCAAATCATAACCCACGCCTGTAACTTGTCCATACGTCATCTGGCAAATTATATATTCTGGTAATAGAAGCATTAACTAATCCATTAGAGAAGACGGCTACCACTACAACCAAGACTGTAAGATTGTAAACATATTTTACCTTCTAACATCCTATTTGCAAGGCCCTAAACTCATCAAATTGAAGATGAACCCGGAAAATTGCACATACCTAGATAAATTTCTGCAATTGAGTTTTCATAATCACAACACTTGAACGTTACAATATCAACACGTGAACGCGACATATATTTCTAAGCGTAAGGAGAACTGTCATTGTCTCAATCCAGTCCACAATCCTATCATAGATAATGGAGGATGACTGTCTTAACCTGTCCATCATCCAATAAGGGATGATGGATGATGACTGTTTGAAACTCTCCATCATTTAATCACGGATGATCTATGATGACTGCCTGAAACCGTCCATCATCCAAGCATGGATGATGGATGATGACTGTCTGAAACCGTCCATCATCCAAGCATGGATGATGGATGATGACTGTCTGAAACCGTCCATCATCCAAGCATGGATGATGGATGATGACTGTCTGAAACTGTCCATCATCCAAGCATGGATGATGGATGATGACTGTCTGAAACCGTCCATCATCCAAGCATGGATGATAGATGATGACTGTCTGAAACCGTCCATCATCCAAGCATGGATGATGGATGATGACTGTCTGAAACCGTCCATCATCCAAGCATGGATGATGGATGATGACTGTCTGCACCGTCCATCATCCAAGCATGGATGATGGATGATGACTGTCTGAAACCGTCCATCATCCAAGCATGGATGATGGATGATGACTGCCTGAAACCGTCCATCATCCAACCATGGATGATGGATGATGACTGTCTGAAACTGTCCATCATAACATCATGTATCAAATGAATCTCTCTGTGATCTCAATCAAGGTAAGAGATTCCTAAATCCTCCATTTAATTCCTTGTCGTCGATAGGCTGTATAAAATCATCATTATTTCGTCAGCGCCATCAGTGGCAGGACACTGGAGATAAGGGTTCATCAGCACCCTCAGTGGCAGGCCGCTGAGGCCGAGGGTTCATCAGCGCCATCAGGGGCAGGACGTTGAGGCCAAGAGTTCATCAACACCATCAATGGTAGGCCGTTGAGGCCATGGGTTCATCAACGCCATCAGTGGCAGGCCGCTGAGGCCAAGGGTAGCGAGGGGCTTCAATTCAAGCAGCCTCACACAAAACACGTCACTTTGACCTGAATTAATCAACTAACGTTCGAGATTTTTCAGGCTAATCAACGCTTTTATTCAATGGAAAAAACTGAATATCGCTGAAATTGTAATGGATGGTTTATTGCGTGAAATATTTTTCGGACAAAGAAAATATGAATTAACCCGACTCAGATCATGTCGTTCATCTTTCGTACGAATACGTTTTACGAATATGAAGGGAAATATTCCAACCTATGATTCGTAGTGGATAGAAATTCCTCGGGTGGAGGGACGAGTATTAAATGCTGAAAGATATATTTTCTGGCTTAGATGGCAACAAGTGGGGAAAGAGGTCATGGCCTATGAAAAAATGCCCCACTGGTTCGTAGTTCAGTAGCTTGGAACCAGCATCTACATTCATTTCATCAAGTGCCAATTTAAATGTAGCAAAAAGTTATCAAGACTTTTTTTTACTAATATAATACAAAGTGTACACCGTCTAAAAAAACAGAGACTATTTTCTAATTTTTTCGGATTAGTTTATTGTTCAGCAATTTCAAAATTTGCATCAAACAAAATGAAATAAAATATTTCTAGACGACAAATGTCTAGCAGGTATATTATTTAACTCTTGCACTTCATAGATCATTAATTCCCCCCATGTTCAACGACACACTGGCACAATATCTTGGTGAACACTCATGGTTCATGCTACCAAGGTAAGTATTATGGATAACATCTATGTTGTTGAAACGCTTTATACATACCACGGACCATCTATCAACCTCCATCTGCTTGTGTTTCAGTGTGACGTGTCTCAGCTGCAAGGCTCTCCCAGCCTGGACATCGTCTTTGAAGTAAGGAAAAACAGGAACTCTTTGAAGAGGGAGTTAATTGACAAGGAAACCCCCATCTGTGAGTCAAGCAGGAGTTACTTGGAGTAATACAAAAAGACTAACAAGGAAAACCAACTGCATTCAGTGGCTCGAACTGCCGTGCCACACAGTTTGCCTTCTTCTCACTAAAGAAGAGAATCAGAAGGTGGGTCGGGCATTATCTTCTATTTTATATTATGATAATAATGGAACTAATCTTATCCAGATTAGTTGTTTCACCAGATCAGAGGCTAGTCTGAATAATTGATGCAAATAGGAATTACATTAGATACAGAGTATCGTATGGAAGTGTAGTCGATGAAGTAGTATTGGGCAAACGACATCCAAACAAAGTTACTGACAAAGGACACAATAATAATATTTTTTCAACCGCCTTTACATGACCATCCTAGAAACAAAACAATCGACTGGAGCAAGGCAATGTGATTTTACATAAATATAATTATCTGTATTTACCAAGAATGCAAACCCGATAAACAGTGGCAAATACTGTTCAATCATTTATAATACCCTCCCACCTGCAAAGGTCGTAAGCAGAGTGTGAGTGTTCCCACTGGTGTATCTTAGTTTCGTGAAAAGTTGACGATTCGATTTTATATTAAAAGTATCTCCATGGCGCTGGAAACAATATCAACTTCAACCAAGCCTCTTGTAGCGATTAACAGGGTGCTCCATTATCACAGGGTGCTCCATTAACAGGGTGCTCCATTATCACAGGGTGCTCCATTATCGCAGGGTGCTCCATTATCGCAGGGTGCTCCATTATCACAGGGTGCTCCATTATTACAGGGTGCTGCATTATCACAGGGTGCTCCATTATCACAGGGTGCTCCATTATCACAGGGTGCTCCATTATCACAGGGTGCTCCATTATCACAGGGTGCTCCATTATCA